>PVLA01016626.1:0-20102 GCA_004027455.1 Hydrochoerus hydrochaeris
CAGCTATTCTCACACACCCTGTAGTTGGAGGAATAGGACTTGCTGTTGTACTCCGGGGCACAGCACTTCTCAGTCCTCATCCTTTCCTGCTACGCTGGCTTCCCTACTGCAGAACCAACACAATTTCCCACACCTACTGCGAGTTCATGGCCCTCATCAAGCTGCCTGTGCTGACACAAGAATCCGCAGAGCCTACAGCATCATTGCTGCCTTCATCACTGGGGGGGGGGTGGACTTCACGCTGATCCTTTGTTCTTATGTCCTCATTCTCCACACTGTCTTCCACCTCCTCTCCAAGGATGCCAGGCTCAAGACCTTGGCCACCTGTGTCTCCCACGTCTGTGTCATCTTAGTCTTCTACACTCCAGCCTTCTTCTCTTCTCACACACAGATTTGGGCACAAATGACTCCCCACACCCACATATTTGTGGCCAATATATATCTTATCCCACCCATGGTGAATCCCATTATTTATAGAGTAAGAACAAAGAGAATATGTGACAGTTTCTTTAAATTTTTCTCTTTTTCAAAAGTTTTAAAATAAATCATTTTTGTTGGTAAGTAATAATTGACAAAATCATTACGTCATTTATCTTAGAAGAAGATTATGTGCTCTTCTTTGGTGTTTTGTTTTATTATTGAACTGTTTAAGTACTTTATGATAAGTAACTTTTAAAAGAAAATTGTATATTTAAAACAATATGAGATTATCTATGCATTTCAAACATGTTTCTAAGTAAATAATGGAATTAGTCTAAAATGAGAATCATTCTGATCACAAATTATCATTTGTATACATTCATTATAACTGTCTTGTAGTTTATTTAAACGTACTAATTTGCATAAACACCTGATGTTGTCATTGTTGAAAAATCAGAATCTGAATATAATTGGAGATTAGATTTATAGTAAAAAGCAGTTTACAGACTAAATCACTTATATTTTTCCTGAATATTTTAATGTTTATTCTTATAATTATTAGCACATATAATTGACATACAATATCATGTTCATTGTGCCATTTGTTTATTCAGTGAGTTTTGACCCTAATCTGTCTTTGTACTGCCCTGTTATTTTTGGCCATGTGCCCCACGGACACTTCCTCATTCCCCCCTAATTCCACTTCTACTTTCATGTCTTTTTCCCCTTTAAATCTCACATGTGAAAGAAAATATGCAATATTCTGATTCATTGCAGAGTTATTTCACAAACATGATAATGTCCAGTTATATTCATTTTCCTGTAAAGACTTGATTTTGTTCTTCTTTGTGGCATACGTTTGATCATTACCATTTCTCCTTTGATGTGCACCTCGGCTGTAACCAAAATGTTACCAGTTTGCATAGTGCTACACTTATGAGTATGCAGACATCTGGATGATATGCTGATTGAATCCTTTGAGAATATATCCAGGAGTGGTGTAGCCAAATATATCATATTTTCACTCTGTTTTCTTTACTCTCTTTTTTTTTTGAGGAGCTCACATCATTTTATGTGATATCTGTACTTAACATTTGTGTTTCCACCAATAGTACACAAGGGTTCATTTTTTACACACATCCGCACCAGCATTTGTTTATTGGTTTTTCAGTGTTTTTTATTTTTTATTTTTTCCCTTATAATAGCCATTCGGATTGTGGTGAGAATCTCAATACATTTTATGCAGTTTCCATTTGTACTTTCCTGGTGGCTAAATATGTATTTTTTCATATATTTAATGCCCATTTTTACTTTGTAAAAGAAGTTTCTGTTCAGTTCACCTGTCCATTTATTTATTGGATTATTTGTTATTTTAATGTTAAATATGTTTTTTTTTTACGTTTTGGTTATTAATCCTCTGTCAGATGAATATTAAAGATTTTTTTTCATTCTGTAGCTTCTCTTTTTATTTTCCTGATTGTTTCATGAAATATGTAGATTTTAAATTTTTGTAAATCCATTTGTCATTTCTTACTATTATTTTCTGAGCTATCATTCTTTTGAAGAAATCATTGCCTATGTGGATATCTTCAGGCGTTTTCCTCTAATACTTTCAAGATTTCAGCTTACATTTAAGTCTTTTATCCTTTTCCAGTTGATTTATAATAATATAAAGTTAAAACCTTAGTTTCAACCTTCTACAGGTAGATACTAAGTTTTCCTGGCACTATTTGTAGCGAGGCTGTCTGTTCTGGGTATGTTTTCAGCTTGTTGTTGTGTGTCTGATGGGTATAAATGCATAAGCTTATTCCTTGCTTCTCTTTTCTCTTTACTGCTTTATGTGTGTATTTTTCTGTTACTACCATGTTGCTATTTTCTTAGAATTGCTCTAAAGTATATTTTGAAATTGAACATCAAGGTGTCCCTGGGATTGTCCTTTTTGCTCATGCTTGCTTTGTCAGTTTGGGTGCTTTTATCTGTCCATGTGAATTATGGGACTTCTTTTCTAGTTTTGTGGAGAATATCATTGGTATTTTGATGACAATTGTACCAAATATCCAGATAGCTTCAAGTAGTGTGGGTATTTTAACAACATTATACACCCAATCCATAAATACAAAAATATTTTCAGTTTTCTAATATCTTTAGTTTCTTCCTATGGTATATTTTCCTTGCAGAGGACTTTAGCATTCTTGGTTAAATCTAGCCAAGGTATTTTACTCTATTTTTCAGGATATTATGAATACATGTTTTTCCTGATTTCTTTCTCACTTGGTTCCCCCTTGATGCATGCATTCTTCTGTATAATGATTTTGTATAGTGTTACTTTATTGAATTTATCTATTCAAAATAACTTTTCGAAGTCTTTTTGTGTGTATGGTATCATAAAATCCACTGACAGAAATAATTTTGCTTCCTTCTTTCCCAACTGTGTCCTTTTTATTTTATCTGCAACTCGATTTCTCAGACTAAAGTTCCCAGCACTATATTGACTAGGACTCATGAAATTGGACACCATTTTTCATTTCTGATTTTAGGGAAAGTGTGGTTAGTTTTCCACATTCAGTGTGGTATTGGCTATGAGTTTGTCATATGCAACCATTGTTAGGTTGAATTGTAATTCTTCTGTCATATTTTCAGGATATTTTAATGAAAAGATCTTGAATTTTATTACAGTTTTATTTCTGGATCTATTGGGATTATCATGTGATTTTTATCCTTGATTCTATTTATATGATGTATTTCATTTATTCATTTGCCTGTGATGAACCAGGCCTGCATTCAGATCTGAAATAAACTTTTCTAGAAGTATGATGCTGTAATATTATGGTGAATTAAATTTGAAACTATTTTATTGAGAATTTGTCATTATTTCTAAGCAAGCGTGTATGTGCACATGTGCATGCTAATGTGTATATAAATTCTTACTGACTTTTGGCAGATAATCAATACAGAGAAAATCAAGAAATCAGAGAAACTATCATCATATTTATCTAAATAGCTGTATCATAGAGGATTAAAAGTACATAAACATTAATAATAAATGTAGGTTCAAATTCAATGTACTTAATCACACCAATTCACTTAAATTTCACATTTTGTTTCAACCAACATTAGACTATCTAACATGCACTTGTCACATTCTATGCTAAGATTGATTGGAAAAGATGAACTGGAGAAATTCCTTTCCTAATGAACTTAGTTGTTGAAAATTAGTGTTAGCAGCTGTAACAGCAAGTTAATGAAACATTATTAAGACACCTTGTCTCATTACTGTTTTAGATACCTGAAAATCTCTTAAAATTAACTTATATTGCAGAAGACTTGTTTAGTTTTCACTTTAGACTTTATGGACAAAGAATTAGAGACATTTTAAACAGAATAAATATTGTGCTTGTACAAGTGTCTCATTTCTGTGCTGAGCAAATAGAATTCAGTCTTGAACTCCTAAGCTCATGAGAAATTTCTAAAACATTTGGCTGTTTGTGGGGATCATGTTGTTTATGTTCCTCAAACCATTTCCCATTCATAATTCTTTGCTGAACTTTCCTTTTCATTCGCATTAATACCAGATACACATGCTACCCTGAGATGCTGCTAATGTTGTCACAGTAAAATTCAACTAACGGGTTTAGTCAGATTTTGGTCACTTTGAAACAATACTGAGACAAATCAATTTAAAGGAGAAAATATTTATTTTCATTCACAGTTCAGAGGTTTCAACCATATTCACAGCAGGCTTAACTGCTTTTAGGCCTGTGATGAGGCAGAACACAGTGTTGGGTGAAGAAACAGTGGAGCAAAGTTATCCACATCATGGCAGCCAGGAAGGACAGGAGAGGCAAGGTGAAGGGGTTAGGGGAAAATAGAGCCCTCAATGGTGTGCCCCAAGGGGCCTGATTCCTCCACATGTCCCATCTCCTGAAGTTTATGTGACCTCCCAATGGCCCATTGATCTGTGAATTTATCAGTAATTAATCTAGTGATATTTCACAGTGCAGCCATCTCTGAAATATTCTTCCTCTGCACACTGATCATTATAGATAGGTCTTGAATGTGTGTGTTTATAAGAACATCGCCAGTAATCGAAACCATAACTTCAGGACTGTACATTTATGTTGTGACTGTTCACTAGGGAGTGTACATGACCCACTTCATTGCCGACCTGATTATTGGCCTTTCCATTTTCCTGTCTTCCTGTTGACAAAGAACAAAACACAGATTTATATACATGACCACACAAAAGCATTAATAGTCACGATATCAGGGAAAGTGGTACAACGTTTGTGCACTCGTCTCCTTTATACTAAAACTGTCATTTAACTGTCGGGATGTATGTAAATCCAAGCACACTGTGATGCAGAACTGTTTCTCTTTCACACACACGTGAGCATGAACAGCATGTGTGTCTTGCCTGTCTTTCAAAGTTAGACTGCAGCTTGTTTCCTGGCCAAATTCGTCCAAAAAAACTTTATGCCAGGTGTAGGAATGAGATGACAAAACACGATGACGATAATTAGTCTGTAAAACAACCTACTAGATGAAGAAACTAAAGATGGATTTCAAAAAGAAATAATAAGTACTTGGAAAACTCTCCCTAATTTGAGAAGGACAACTGTGTGCAAGCAGTGGCACCTGCATTAAGGAGCACGGGGTGGGCTGCAGCAGATCTCTACCTCTAACAAAGCTTCTTCCCTGTGCCAGTGTTATTATTCAATCCTGATCCTTACTTTATGTAGAAATATTTTGATATATTTAGAAATTGCGTCCAACACTTAGAGACTGGTTCATTATAAACGATGACCTTTTACCTTCTGCTTGGCGAAAGTAACAAGTGGTTTCCTCAGGTTTCACTTGGCTAACTGGTAAAAGATAATTGCCAAGTGGCTCAAGCCAAACTCATGAATGTTCTGCCTCCATATAAATACAGGCTTTGGGTATGACTATTTAGTCAACTTAAATTACATTAAAATGATGAAAAGATTCATGAAGTGAGGAATAGTCTTCAAACATGAAAGGAATAGGAGCTAGGTCAGAGATAAGCTATAGTACCTGTTCTCACAGTCAGATGGTTTTCCTTTCTCCCTTTTATATAACTTACTGCTTGTTACTTGGCACTCAGAAAGGGACAGATAAAGGCCAATACTTGCAAAATGCTACTGGAGGAATCAGCATATCTCCAATACTATTCTTTGAACTCCACTTGCTTGAACTAGTGGTGCTTTTAACTGTGGAAATAGTCTCCAGAGTGACTGATACCTTTGGAACTCTCTGGGGAAAGAGGAGGCCTCAATGTTCTGAAATCAGAATTAACCTTTTCTTATTAAATTAAACAGTAACACACACGGATAATCTATGTTCTGATTTTGATACTAGATCTTCAACTTTAGGATTATCTTGTTTCCAAGAGGCACTATGCTGCATTTTTAACATATAAAGTGCTTATACATTGTTTACAATAGGGACATTTGGGCTTATTCTGGCTCGATGTTCTGAATTCCTCAGGGAGGTTTGGGCCAGTCCATGGCCCTTAACATGTAGATTAATGATAATTTTAAATCTGAGTAAATCATCTTACAAGTGTACAAGTACAATGTCAACTCCCCATTTATAATTGTAGAATTATGAAGTAAGGAAACCATGAGTCAGAATTTAACATTATCCCAAAGCAGGCAAAATTAAAATCATTTTGCATCACATTGAGATCTATCATGCCATTACATTGGCAGTTTTCTGTCAGAAATGGAACTAGAAATAAAAATACAGAGGACAGAAGCTAGTCATGTTTTCATAATTTTCCAACTGACAGTTTAAATAAGTGCCTTAAGCTCTTTATCTCCATTTTGGTAATTATAAAATGAGAAAAAGTTCATCAAATAGCTTTAATCTCTTTAGTCATAACATCATATATGTTTGAGGATACTAATATTGGGAAATGAAAATAACATTACATGATGCTATAAGACTGAGTTTTTAGGCTTCTTTGTTGGAGGGTTTATCCATGAGATACCAGGACTGATTTTAGACATGCAAGGGTTCAGGATTGTCATGGTTCATTCTCTTACAATTCAACCAGTACACAGTAATCATTCTTGTGTGAGGCACTGTTTTATACATTATTTAGTATTTAACAGAACCGAGAAAACATCTTTTGTCAAAAGGTACAAAACAGACAGAATTAGTAAGTATGTGGATGACAACATGAACTATGTTCAAACATGAAATGCAGGGCAGGGTTGAAGGTGCTGATGGTGCTCTGAAGTAAAACTGTCAAAGGAAATGGCATTAAGAAATTATATTTAAGCAAAAACTTGAAGGATATGAGGAAAGAAGCTTCCAAAGAGCTGGATATCCAGTACGAGTTCATGTTCTGTGAAATCAAAGAGTGAATTTTAGGAACAATGGAGGTTAAGAGTCCAATACATTTATTGAGAGAAAGAAAGCCGCTGTCCAAGAGAGAGACAGAAGGGACCCTTAGTGGGTTGTCAAAGACTCTGTCTTTTCTAGGGGCTTTTATAGAGAAAAACCATGAAGTGAGTTGAGTCCAAGTTGGAAAAATGGGAACTTGCAGAGCAGGTGGTCATGAAACGGACAGAATTATAGTCAGCCAAAAAGATTGTGAGTATAATTGCTCAAGTAAGATTGAGTAAATTGGTATCTAATAGGGAATTGAGTCACATAGTAAGTGGGAACAAGGCCTTTGAGTCTAGGGAGTTGGGTTAGTGGCTCCTTCTGGCCTCTCAAGGTGATCAACATAACAATGGGATACCCATTTAGAATAACAGTACCTGAGGTTTATTCTTAGGCTGTGAGTGCATTTGTTCTGTCTTTTGTCTTGAGATCTGGCCCATAGCCAGAGTTTTCCCCCATAGATGCAAGGTATCTGGTCTTCTGCACTGGCTCCTTCAAGGACCTAGCCCTGTCTGACTTCCTATAATAGTCTAGGTAACTCAGCTGCCCATAACAGAGGGAACAAAGGGCAAATCCTAAAGATTTAGTTGGAGTTGCACAGGTGAAATTCGTGGAGGTTGCAGTGGAGTTCCATAAATATCTTCTTTCCTGGTATAAAGCACTAATTTCTACAGGTATTGGGAATATAGCAAGGAACTCTTGCAAAGTCTGCCTTTGGTTCTTCTCTTGAATAATAAGAATTTTTTTGACCCTAATAAAATTCCCCCTCTGGGGCAGTTGTCATTAGGTAAGTGCAAAGGCTTACCTGAGTCCCAATTTGGAATGATTCAGAAGAGCTGTGAAAGGCACCCTAGTTGCAGAGATCTCTCTACGTCTGGCTGAGGCTTTTATTGCCACATCATAAAACTTTTGCTCTGTTTTTTCGTCCTCTTCACCATGTTATCCTTGAGAGTGTAGCTCTATTATTTTTCTAATGTCACTGTAGCAAGTTACCAGAAATGTAGCATCTTATAATTCCACAGGTTGGAAATTTGTGTTTTTTCATTAAGCGGAATCTCCTGACCAGATCTGCATTCAGTTTCAAAGACTCTCTTTTGTTATTTCTTCAACTTCCTTAGGTATTTTAAGTTCTGTGACTAAGGGCCTTTCCTTCTAGTTCTGAAAACAGTAAAAGGAAATAGGGTTTTCTCATTTTGTTGTGGACCACAAATTCACAATGGCTAATTTGACATACTTCCCTAAGGAATAAATGAAGTTTTGGGATTATCAGTATCATCCTTTTGAGATTTCCCATTCAATCTTTAGGAACAGGCCATTCTCTCCCACCTGCTAAGCCTAAACTAAAACCACTAAGATTAAGCAATTCTCCAGGGTAAAATCCTTCTTAGTGTAAAATCATCCCACCCTCTTGAGTCATCCCAGGATTATCCCTTGTCTGCTGTGTCGTAGACCTCTAAAGTGTTTTGCCAACTTTGAATCTTCTGGTAGACCCTTCAGCCACTGTGTATACCCAATAAATAGTGGCTACCTTCGAGTGTCTTGGTCTCTGCCCATCCTGAGGCACTGAGCTCCCAACCCCTCTTCATACATTACTAAAATTGTCTGTTTCTTTTTTCATCCTTTTGCCACACCCCTCATACAGCCACTGGGAATCTTGGCCAAATCCTTGATATCACAAGACATTACTCTGAGCTTGCTTGTTATCACAACTCCTTTGAATCTGATACAAATATTTTTCTTCTATTATTCACTTTTAGGGATTCTTGTGATTATATTGGGTCTTGCACAAAATCCAGGATACCCTCCCTATTTTAAAGTCAGCTGATTAGCAGCCTTGATTCTATCTGTAACTTTATACCTCTACATGATGTAGTTTAGCAAATCCATACATTTTGGAGTAGGATCTGCACATCTTTAGCTCATGATTCTGTCTAGTACCACTTCCAAATAAATTTCCTACATCCAAACCTCTATCTCAGAATACTACTCTGAAAAGCTTAACCTGAAGAATTTGTTTAGTCAGGAACCTTAAGGAATCCAGCAAGGAATTACGAACGCAATTAAATCTCATAGTAAATAGTGAGCAAACATCCTGAAACTATCAAACCATTTAAAAAAATTTAACAGTATAACTAAAACTGTGGGGAAACTGCTGTAAGTTTATAAATGCATGCACTTCTCAGGCTTAAAGAGTATATTTGTGTATTTTGGAGAGTAAGGAAGAGACAGGAAATTATAACTATGAAGGAAGTATAGGTTTTTATTAATGGAATTGGACATATGGAACTTCAGTATTGGAAAATAATTATGTTGTGTAACTGAGGAATAAAATATAAAAGGATTAAAGTAAAAATAATGATTTTTAAGAATAACAATTGTTAAAACTGCAGTTAATTGGATATAGTGATAGAAAGAAACACAGAATTCATGAAAGACAGATAAAAGTTTAATTTATTTTTAAATATTAACAAAAAATATGAACATTAGTAAAAACATAAAGTTTGGCTATCACATACAAGAACAGATTTCAGAACATAAAGACTTACTTAATATTCAACATTATTTAAGCACATATAAATTTAAACTCAATACAATGAAATTTCTAAACAACAAAATAGACATTTTCTAAAGATTAGAGAACAGTTTATTTTAAAACAAGGACAAAAATATGACTGGTAAAATGAGATTCATTAAGGACAAAAGAAGAAGAATAATTCAGAAAACCAATGGAATAGATCTTTGTTCCAAAATTTTAAAAATTGTGTTTGTTTTCAAATATGATAAGAAATATTTAGCCATAAAAATAAAATAATATCAAGGAGAAGGAGATGATTTGGTTAGAAGCAGGGCTATGGTATGGAACTTTAGATACTTTCAATGAATATCTATTAACCCAGAAGCAAGAAAGTAGTCAGGAGGACACAGAAGATTCCAGATGACCACGTCTTAAGAGGTATGGATGCAAAGTAGCTAAGTCCTAAAAACAGTTTGAACTCCTATCAACAGATGAATGGATAGAGATCATGCAATATATCCACACTGGAGTATTACGCAGCCTTCAGGAAGAATGAATTTATATCATTTTCAGGAAAATGAATGATCATGTTACCACGACAGAAATAAGTCAGATACAGAAAATGAAGTAATACATGAGAAACCTAATACATAAACAACCAAAAAGTAAAATAAAGAGATGGTAGGAAACATAAAGACGGAAACTTTGATATTGGGAAGCTGATCAAGGGAAGGAGAAAGTGTAGAGGAGGGATAAAAGTATAAAAAATGATCAAGAGAGTTTATATGCCTGAATGAGCACCCTCCAAATAACCATTATGTATTACGAACATACACTAATAGAATAATTTTTTAAAAACCCAAAAATATACAGCAGCTAACATTTTGGTTTTGCTCAACATAGAGTAACAGGAAATTAGTCTTAATGGAAAAGAGAAAGTGAAATAGGAAAATAAAATATTAATAATACTGTACAGAAGGAGGTATAAAATGTAGAACAGAAGAAGTGAAGAGAATTTGGATAAAGGAGCTAACTAAAGTAAATGAAATATAAAATGCAATATAAAAAGTTGTTAGAAAATGAGAAACTTAAAAAGTGGCAAATCAAAAAATAGAAATCAAGAAAACATATTTTCATGGATGATAATCCTGTCATCTAATAAAGCTTTGCTACATTACTACAAAACATAAAATATGCTGTGAAGATAGCCCACTTTCTAATTCACACGTTGTGCTGATATGTGATGCTTTTCCACAGCAAATGTATATATAAATGAAATTAATTATATTAAATACACAGATTATTTTGATATATGTAATTTATTTACAAATAACCTAACAAAATAGCATGGATCATTGTAAAATTAAACACTTTACTCAAATAGTACAAAAACTAAAATTCACCCCTAGGAAAATAAAAGAAAAGCTGTTTGGACAGTGTTAAAGAAGATTTCAACATTAATGTTGTGTGATTGCTGAACTTAGTGCATAGTTAGAGTTGTTCATTCTTATTTTCAGGAATGGAGATATTTGTTATAACTTTAGTTTCTTTTTTAGACTGAAATATTAACATAGTAAACAATGTAAAGTGATATAAGTTTAACTAAACAAAAATTTTTTGCTTAGTCTTTTGAATTTTACTGATAAATCATTTAAAAGTCATTATTCTGTCTCTTATGAAAAGCTGCTACTTAAAGCTTAATCTGCATTTTTTAGATCTACCTTTTGGGGGAGAACTAGAGATGTATCATGTGTCCATCGTACAAGGCATTGAAATTTGCATAGAGTATTTTAGAATCAAATGTAGGTTGACAAATAAGAGTGCGTAAGTGATAGGCAAAGTCCTCTATAGACACGTATAGACCTAGACTGAAATACTGCATATATATATATATATATATATATATACATATATATATATAACTTATGAATATGCCATGGAATGCAGAGGGTCCACCTGTGGTGTGTCAGTGAGTGTTGGTATTTGTGAGAAATAATATTGAAAATGTATTGATTTTGACTATCATTATATGCATAAAATTCCTATATTTGAAAGATGATTCTACTTCAAGCTAAATATTTGGCAATGATGTTTTGAATCTGGAAACATCATTAACAGAACAACAAAATTCAACCTCTAATTCAACTCATTTCTTTGTGTGTGTGTGTGTGTGTGTGTGTGTGTGCGCACGCGCGCGCACTGGGGATCACATTTGCCAAACAGGCATTTGTGCTGCTGAGGTAAACCCCCAGCTCTGAAAAAATGCAACCTCTACAGAGCCAGATTCCTGTGCTAATTTGGTATCTTGATCTACTCTCAAAACACAGAAGCATTCAAGATGTAGAATGGATAAGAGGTATGAGGGTAATCAAATATTTGTTGGCATTCATAAATAAAGCAAGATATCAAAGAAGAAATGTATAGGTTTAAATTTCCAGTGTTGGCTGGGCTTACTGGCACACACCTGTAATCCCAGCACTTGGGAGCCAGAAGCAGGAGAATCCTTGCAAATCAGAGACCAGTCTGGGTTACAAAGTGAGGGTAAGTCCAGCGTGAACTGCATAGCAAAATCCTGTCTCAAAAAGACAAAAATAAATAAATAAATTGTCAGTCTTACATGTGTCTAAACAAAGGGCACAAGAAACCCAGTATAATATGTTCTTCCACCAGAAAAGCAACAACAGGTTCTCTTTGCATGTCATCAAAGGGCCACTAATTCACTCCCTTCCAGGATGATAGCCCAAGCGTCTTTGAAATCTAAATACAATGATATTACTTTTCAGGTTTCTAAATCCATCAATCCACTTTTCATCTGGTTGTTTATAAACAACAACTAGCATTGTAACATGGCAGGAAGAAGGCAAAAGAATAAGATATATTCTCTAAGTAAGCACATATGAGTCTTCCTAGAAGAATAAACATTGTTAGAAACAGAATATGAGCATCTTATATTTTATTAATCACACTGAGTATTCGCTCTCTTATCTGTTTGGTCCTCACTCCATAAATGATGGGGTTGAGTGAAGGTGGAATAACCACATAGAGGTTTGCAACAAGAATGTGAACGTAGTGTGGGATGCTGTGTCCAAATCGATGCGTGAGGAAGGAGAAGACTGACGGGACATAGAAAACACAGAGAACGGCAACATGAGAGCCACACGTGCTGAGGGCTTTTCCCCGGGCATCCTGTGACGGGAGGCGGAAGACAGCACGGAGAATGTGCACATAGGAGGTGGCAATAAGCACAAGATTCAGAAGAAACAGGGAGACCATGAAGAGTCCATAGATAGCATTGATACGAATATTTCCACAGGATAACTTTGCAATGCCCATATGCTCACAGTAGGAGTGGGCTATGGTACGAACATGGCAAAAGGGTAGCCGGTAGACCAGATAGATAAAGGGAAGTAAGAACAAAGCTGGACGAATTACAATCCAGAACCCAATGCCCACCAGCACCCGAGATGTCAGGATGGCTGTGTACTGTAGTGGAGCACAGATGGCCACATAGCGATCAAAGGCCATGGCCATCAGGACTTCAGCCTCCATGCCAGTGAAGGCGTGGATAAGAAACATCTGAGCCACACACCCTGCAAAGGTAATCTCATGAGCATCAAACCAGAAGATACCCAGCACGCGGGGCACAGAGGTGGTAGAAAGAGCCAGATCGACCGTTGAAAGGATGGCCAGAAAGTAGAACATGGGCTCTCGGAGGGACTGCTCTGTCTTGAGGACTATCAGAATCGTGGCATTCCCCATTAAAGCCACAAGGTACATAGAACATAAAGGCAGGGAGAGCCAGCCGTGGATCTTCTCCAGACCTGGGATTCCAACGAGGAAAAATGTGACTGGGTGAAATATGCTACTGTTGTGGCTGTATAACATTCTGGGAAGGTTGCATTGAAGAAATGAATTACTTCTTCCTGTAAACAAAGAACAGAGGGCCTGGTGCTATGGAGTTCTATTGTTTTTTACTGTCAGAATAGGTAGCAGGTATTTTGTGTTCAGGACTGGGTCATGTTCTGAAGTTTCATTCTGTCCTTGCTGACGGTTTTCTAACTCCAAACATGAAATTTTCAGTGTACTGAGTATAGCTTTGTAATAATTAGACCCAGCCACTCTTTTTGGAAGACAATCCTGAATGTAACTGAACTCTGTGGATCCACTCTCTGGCAAAGGACTTTAAAACATTGTTACAGGCAGGTGAGCTAGTTAGAAATATCACAGGCAGGCAGGCAGGCAGGGGTAGACCTTCTGGGAAGCCAGCACAGAGGACCAAATGTCCTGTGACCCCGCAGGAGACACACACCTCTTGCCCTGGGCCACATCTCAAAACAGAAAGCAAAACAATTGCAAACACACCCTATGTGATATGAACATTAGGAGTTAGGTATAAATTGCCTGGAGAAGCCAATTGCCACCCCAAACCCCTACAGGAAGAGTCACTGATCTGTAAGAATGCTCGCTTACTATGTGACCAGCTTCTCCATTCACCTCTAATTTGGTCAATTCTACCTGAACAATTAATCTGATTGGCTGACCACAGCTCTGTCCCACCTCATGCCCATCTGTCTTGTGTATCCCCAGTTTTCCCCACCTTAGACCCACCTCACCTCATGGTTGTACACCATAAAAATCCTTAGAAAAGACAGAATCTTTGCTAACCCACCAGGGACCCCTTCTGTCTCTCTATCTCTCTCTCAGACAGAATCTTTTCTCTCAATAAATATTTCTGCTCTTAACTTCCATTCCTAAAATTCATTCTTCGATTGTATAGAACCCGACCTCCTACAGGACATAGAGTAGGTCCGGAATTTTGTTTCCCTATATCCACATTAATATTGTACATGGATCAAAATGGATAAATAGAAAGTAAGAATTGCATTCAGCCAATTAATAATGAAAATGAACTGCAAATCCTAGTTTAAAGACACTCTGGCTTTTGAAATCTAAGTTATTCTGGCTCATCACTACTAACTGACACAGAGATTTATGTCTGGTCCAAGCCTAGTAATGTCTCATACTCACCCAAGCAGACTCTTAGCAACATAAGCAGATATTCTTAGATAAAATTGCTGTTTTCTTGAGGTGACAGAGCTGGACTGAAAATGGCAGTTGCCCATGGCTGACAGACTACAGGCAGGATCATTTCAAAAAAGAAGAAAAGGTGCTTTCTAATGACTCAGCCACTGTTCTCACCACATAGGGCTTTCTTAGAACATATGGTGATTTCATCTTTGTCAGTTTTATATCCACTAGGCATTCAACCCTCCCTTGATGCCGCCTCCTGTCAGTTAAAGACAGTAGAAATGTTCATAGAAGAAAACCTCAATAGACTTGGAGGGTTTTTGGTATTAGAAGATATATATATCAATAAGAAAGTAATCACATTCCTCAATAGTCTCTAAAGGCACTGGGGAAAGATAATATTTATTTCCTTCAAAATGTTATGAAGAACCAAGATATTAAGAAATTTCTTATTTTATAATACAGCAGTTATAATTCACTCTAAACCTTACCTGCTCTTGCTTCTCTCCTTGGCATAATGCATTTCAAAACATTTATTGTCTTTTTCTCAATACAAAAATCTAATAAAATGAAAACAGTGAATCCTCCATCTTTGAAAATTTGTTCCAAAATTTGAGTAGAAGCTATTTAAAAGCACCCTAAGTATTACTTGTGTTCAATAAAAACATAATTTAAACATTATCATCCACCAAAAAAATCCTAACAACCCTAGTGGTATAGAGTTTCTGTTCCTGTCTTTGGAGTTAAACTTAGAAGTCTGTCCTGACAATAGTTCTGTGATACTTTAATTTCATACTGCTGTTATGGAAGTGATTTTATTTAATGCAGTTGAGATGTTATGCCTTTGTAACTTCATGAGAGACTTCATCTGTAATTTTTAACTTAGTGCACATTTTTTGTATTTTTTATTTTAAAATAAAAAAAATAAAAGCAATGATACAGAATTTCAAAACAAAACAATAGGACATTAACACTTGTTAATAGATTGCATATTATTATCTTCAGTACCACATATTTCTAATGTATTCATAATAGTGTTATGTGTAAAGACTGAATGCACAATGTATGATGATGTAATACATAACTTCCTTTCCCAACTGGCACAGGATGACCACCTAGTCCAGCTCGCAGCTTGCACAGCCCTTGAATCTGTCTGTGTTCTGCTACATCTACTCACCAGAAATACCAGCTTATCCAACCCTTCGCCTTGACAAACCATCAAACAGCCGAGTGTTAGTCTCCTTAGTGGGTAGCACTGGGAAGGCAGATTTAATAGGTTTCTTGCACCTCAGGCATATTTATAAGACTGCATCCCATTCTACTCTCGATTTTAGGCAGCACTTTGGGGCACAGTCCTCAGAGACTGCTCTACAGACTCCTAGATCTGCTGCAGAAATAGAAAAGCCAAAGGAACACAGAACAAACCAAGGTGAATGTAGGCAAATGTTGAAAAATAGTACTAAAATATTCAATTAATTTTGAGAAAGTTTAAAATAGATGATTGTTTCACCATATAAATATGGCCCAATTTTGTGGTCTTTCTACATGTAGAAAAACTGGTAAATTTAACTTCAATCATCTTGTTAGTGTGAAATCCTTCTTTTCTAGCTTTAAATGTGCCTGTTGTTCCTCAGCAGTACTGTTCTCTAACCTACTAGAGCTGATTTGAGCTTTTGCTAACAAAGATCACAAAGTTATGGCTTTTCATAAAAAATGTTTGTTTGCTGTGTGCAAATTCTCTACGTTCATCACCAAAATTTTTGTGTGTGACTTAAAATCTTTCTAATGAAAAGTATCTAAAATTTCAATACTGAAGTCAGGCTATTGTTCAGGTAGTGGCTTTGTCACATAATACCTGAGTGATTTTTGGTAACTTAATATCATTTCTATAACTGGATTTCTTTATAAAATGATAAAACTAATAGCACTCTCATTGTTGGCTGGATATGAGACATACACTTCTCTGAGGCATTTAGAACACTGTCATCTACATAAAAATTGTCAAATAAAGTAATTTTAAAATTATTAGTATTAATTTATATTTTAACTCACAAAGCCATCGCTATAGATGTGACTTTTGCAAAACAGATTGAAGAACCAATATATGACAGGTTCTGTAGACAGTTTCCTTCTGAGCCCTTTGGAGTCCATCCTATCCACACTGTGATTTCTATTAGAAGTTGATTACCTGGAGCAGGAGCTACAGGTCTCTTTATTACAGAGCTGAGATTTCTAAGAACCTCCCTAAGACAGCATGAAGTTTAAGATATAAAACAGTGAAAGTTAGCACAGGAAGTAAGATTCCTTATCTAGTTTTGACTAATTTCTCCAATATGTCATACAGATATTAACAATATCTCTTCCAAAATCAATACTTTTGTATTTTTGTGTACATACAATGAAATATTCCCTTTGGTTCATTCAGATCTTCACTCCTAACTCACACATTAAAAAAAAATTCTTCACTGTTGTGAGAATCCACAGAGTACTTTTAATTTTTGAGACAGCTTGTAATACCACTGTAAAAACCTGCAATGCCAACACATACAGATTTAATTCCTTTTTGTTCTTGAATATTTCCTTCCCAGTGGCTTCAGTGTTACAGCTTTACTCATTCATTCTGAGTGCCATGGAAAATGAAACTTATATTTTGCTTTGGATATGATTTTAAAAGAAAAATAAGTGATACTTGAAAAAAAAGTAGGTCATTTTTATTGTGATATAAATGCCAATCCTTGTGGAAAAGTAAAGCGATTAAACCTAAGCTTGGATGTAGTAACAGCTCAGCAAAATATATGAAGTAAAATCTTACATAAATAGAAGGAGAAATAAAGAATTCAGAAGTAATAGTGAAAATGTTAATGTGTGGCTAGTAACAGTTGATAGCATTGGTACACCAAAGATAAATGAGGAAACAGAAAGCACAAGCTAGTTATAAATCAGTTTTTTCCAGAATGAAAGAATACACATTTTTCAGGTGTGCATAGAATATTCTCTAGAATAGAAAATATGCTAGAACACTAATACAAAGTAAAATGATATAAATAATAAAAAATGTGTTCTTGGACCACAGGGTAATAAGACTAGACAACCTCCAAAATACTGAGAAATTCACAGTATATTAAAATGAAATAACACATTCTTCAACAATAAATTAATCAAATATAATTAAAACATCAGGAAATAATTTGACATTTTGTTGTACTTTGGTTTAACAAAAATTATAGCAAATAATAAAATTTATGGGATGCAGCTAAGTTATTACTCTAACTTAGAATACAGATCTCAAATCAATAACCCAAACTTCAGTCTTGAGATTCACAAAATGATTAACTAAACAAGTAAAAGAGGATCAATTATAAATTGGAGGCTTGGAATTAATACAATAGATAATTAAAAAACAAAACAGGGAAATAGTTTTAGTGTACACCGAGTCATAGAAATATTGCAAAAATGCAACAAATGTAGAATGTGAACATGAGTGTGTTCTCCAAGGACAGTCGCATCCTAAATGAACTGTAAGAACAGCTGCTCACCATGATGTACAGTTTCAGAGCATAGCTAATGTTAGTGACAGCTCTTGCAGATTTCTTCTGAGCAGTTGCCAATAAAGTGAACCTTCAATGCACGTTTTCATGTGTCACACTGTCCTGTTAGTTTCCCATTTCCTTATTTCACAATTTTTCATGCTAAATTGTCAATCTATTTTTAAACAAGTTACTATGGTATCCATTTCATCTTTATATAATTTCCAGTATTGGATGTGGAAATTTTAGTTCTCAACGCTTTATTTTAATTTTGCAAATTTGATTCCATAAAACGGTTTTGTCACACATTAACTTAGTGCATTTTCCCTATGTATATACTTAAAAACATGGAGACATCCTTCATAAATGAAGAGTTGCCCTTTTCTGCACATCTGCACTGTCAAAGTTAAAACCTGTCAGCTGTCAGCTGTTTCGGAAACTGCATATGCAGTAGGGACTTATCCTGATTTTTTATTAATCCCATCAAAACTCTACATTGTCCATCATAGTATGTTAGATGACGTCAGTTATAAAGCAGTTTGCACTCAATTAACAGCTATAGTAATACGTATTTACATAATTTTATTTTCTAATCTAGTTAGTTATGAATGTGGTTCATTTTCCCATAACTACTATACCAACATCTGTCACTAGTATACTTAGGTGTTTGTCTGGCAAAAATGTGTATGTTATTGTTACCCTTTTGCTGTGTGTAATGAACCATGAAGTTTTCTATCATATTTTCTGTTTTTCAAATAAATCTCTACTTAAATGTGTAACTAAGTATCTGTTTCAAATAAGAACAATTATATTTTAAGGATTTTGATGTTTTGGAATTTCAGTGTACACAATTATAGTGCTTGTTACATGATCCAGAATATGGCCCAAACTCTCAGGTGAATAACAGGCAGATTATTTATATATTGTGGGTACAATGCAGAAAGGGATAATTCACATCTCAGGTTGGATGAAGCTGGAAAATACATGTGATTCATAATTTAAAAATTATGAATTATTCATTTCTGAAATTTTCTACTTAAAATTTTTTACCAATATTGATGGTGGGTAAATGAAACCATGAAAATCAAACTACAGATGTTACAGAATAAAGGTTTGTCTTTACAGTTGAATACCTATTAATGTATTCCTCCCCATTAAAAGGTTAGAGAGCAAACAACATGACTGCATCAATTGATACACAAAAACATTTTATAATTTCTACTAACCTTTCACAATAAAAATACTTAGAAGATTAGTAAAACTCACCTTGAGAAAAAAAACAGAAAGCAAAAGTAAACCCACAGCTGTCATCGCATATAAAGGCAAAGAACCCTATGTTCTCAAACCAAGACCATGAACAAAACACGTTTACTCCTTCTACTCCTATTCAATATCATGCTGGAAACATAACTAGTACCACCATACCAAAAACTAAAAGGTATTTATAATAGAAAGGAAACAATAACATTTTTGTTTACAGATGACATAAATACTTTCATAGAAAATTCCAGCAAAACAAGAAAGAAGTCTGAAAGAATAACCAATTATATTCATGTTGCAGGATAAAAAATGACAAAGTCAATTCCTTCCCCACATACCAAAGGACAATTAAAAATGTAAATTAAAACCTTGTGCTATTTACAATAGCACCAAAATAAATGCGGTAATTGGGCTGCAAAGGCTGGGTGGGCATAGAGCCAGGACCCCGAGGACAAAGGACAATGCCACCCTGACAGGACTGTGCTTCCTGGAAGGTGAGCTTGGCACAGCCCATTTGGAAGTTCCTGCACCAGGCCTGCCACCGTCACAGACTGAATCAATTATTCTAACCATTTATTAACTATTTAATAGAGCTACAGGGAAAATACACTATGACTGATGAAGTTTTCCACACAACTTTGGCATATAAAGAGTCCAAAGTTAGCAAAAGAACTGCTCTCCAGGACGAGCTGAGAAGAGCAATCATAGCCCGTTGGCCAGGCAGCGGAGTTCAGAGTACTCGGATGACTTCGAAAGAGACGCTGTTTCCTTATGTGATTTTTCTGATACCTCAGTAGATGAAAATTCAGTTAAAAATAAATTATTTTCATATGTCTGATGAAGAAAACAATTCTCCACAACCATCTTTTTTGAAAACCAACGAAATCGAACAGTGACATAAGGAAAGAGGAGCCAGAAGTTGCCACCAAGAACCATGAAGA
>PVLA01016627.1:0-20101 GCA_004027455.1 Hydrochoerus hydrochaeris
GATGAGGTTCTGATTTTCTCAGCAGCAGTGAGGCAAAAAATAAACAAACATGGATCTTTAAATGTAGGAGACAAAGTAAATCTAAAAAGAGTATGCAATCTTCTCAGAGCTGCACAAAATGCTCCATGCATGCTCAGTAGTGTGCAGTGCTACATGGTAATGATTCATGTCACAGTGATGAGTTTTTTTCTAATGAATCTGCACACAGAAACTTAATAACCTTGAAAGTTTTGGAAGTGAATGTGCAGGTGTTTTGGGGAGTGTTCTTGTTTTTGACCTTGCCTGTTACTTTAAATGAGTCTCGCAAATACAGTATGGGGTGCCAATTATTTTTCACAAGATGCTCCATATACACAGAAACATAATCTCAGTGTACTGTATTGGCCCTTTGGGGTTATTTTAAATCATATATGGCACCTTAAAGAGATGTCAGAAAATTCTTTCATTGTGGGCTTCTACCATTTTACTTTAAATGAGAAATTCCAGACTGTGTTGAAGATACATGCTGAGGCTCTGTGATATAATCATCATGTCTTCACTGTACTGTTGATCCCTTGCCATATTTAAATTTCAGAAAAACAGCATAGGTGAAATCTGAACTTTAATGATCCCTTTGGTTTTTTTGTTGTTGTTGTTTTCTTTTGCTTTGTTTTTTAATCAGTACCACGGATTGAACTCAGGACTGTATGCTTGCAAGGCAGATGCTTTGCTAAATCCCCAGCCCTAACAATCCCTTTGGTTCAATCAAAAGTTAATTAAGTCTGTGCATGGTGGCACATTACTGTAGGCGCAGCTACTTGAGACCTGAGGTAGCCTAGGATATCAAAACCAACCTTGGCAACTCTTTCTTCCTGATCACTCCCTCCTGTAACCTCCCAGCTTTCAGTGTGGATAATGCACAGTGAGTGATACTATTCTGCCCTGAGCAATACAGGATGGCAGCAAGACACTAAAATTAAACTGTTCTCCTTCTAACCCTGTCATACCCTTAATCTGTCTGAGTGTTTTTCCTCAGCTGTACATTTGTCATTATTATATCATGAGATCATTCAAAATAGCACATATGAGAAATCTCAACATCAAATGATTATGCAATACATGACTAGAAAGTTTACTTTTTCATTGACATTATTATTTAGTCAATACTCCTTTACAGGTAGCTAGTTAACAAGGCAATCAGAAATAGGACAGAAATTAGCAATGAATTCAAAGTCCACCTGGGTTCTGTTTTCTCAAAGAGCAATTATCATTAGAACTGTTTTTCCTCTACCTCAGCGATTTGTTTGCCTGCTGGGGAGAGGAGACAGGACACAATTACATTTATTTTCTTAAATTAACAATGTTTTGTAGTCTGAGAGAAGGATGATGATGGCTTTTCCAGCATACATTCCAGACTTGTGTCTAGGCTTCTGATCATGAACACAGTCATCAGAGATGAAAAACCATGCATAATGATGAAGTTTGGCATGCTGTCACCTGGCTATGCCCCAACAGGCATCAGCTGCTGATGGATATTTTACAAATTAAGTTCAATTATGTGTCAAATAAGCAAGCCTAACACCTAGAATAGAGCCTCATGTGAATTAGGCCTTGATAAATAGTTTAAAAAGAAATTTTTCAATTGAGTCAACTACTTCATTTTTAAACCATCATGAGGCCTGATTTTTCTATGCAAAACAGCGACCTTATCACCTATTTTTTAGAGTTACAGTGGTACAAAAAAAAACCCTGTGGAGGGTTTAAGTTTCCCACCCAGCAGTATGGCACATGGATGCAAAATAAAGACAAAGAGAAAAAGCTTTGCACTTGAGGAGCTTTGGAATGACCAATGTTCTCTGTGGAACAAAAGGCTATGGTTCCAGAAGCTCATGGGTTTTATTGATATTAATCAAAATGTTGTGTGGAGATCATGGCAAAGTGCTAGGGAAAGGAAACTTTGCAGGCATTGGCTATAAATACAATAGAAAAATATTGTACCAGGCACAAAGGCTTTCAATTAGCAATACACTAATAGCTTGATGTACACAAAGCTGGCACCATTACTGCCAAGAAAACATAATTATTTTTCTGTCCCATGCCTTCAGCTAAGATGTTATCTTGTATCTCAGCCCTAACGTTTCACAGGGTCCTGATCAAGGCCAGGTTCTAGCCATTAGCAGTGGTGGCAGGGAGGTGTGCAATTCTTGTTTAGCCAATTAAGGGAACATGTGTTTCAATACAGCCAGGTTTGCATGTTTCAGTAAACATGGTTGAAGGAGAAGTCAGGAAAAGATCTAGGCAAGTGGCTTCACTTCTCCAGAGAGTGCAGCTTGGTGGCCTCCCACAGTGTGATATTTGTTTCTTATCACATTCTGCAAAAAGAAAAAAAAAGTGCTTTATCAAAAAATTCTAAAAAGAGCCACACAGCATAAAGTTGACATAAAATTTATTCCTTTCTCTCTTTAATGAGATAACACAGGAATGTGAGCAGGCATGATAGAAACTATCTTTAATTCTGACCAAACATCAGAGGTGAGTTTTATTTTGTGTAAAGTCCTGTAATACTTTAAAATAGTGCTTTAGTTGTAAACATTAGATATTTCATAGATTGTGTTGTCCTTAGCCAAGATGCAAGGACATGAAATATTTTCAGATTTTGGAGGGCTGTTTTATTTTTAAATAATTGGAACATTTTTACAGGTTACATGTAAAATGGTACCCATTGCATTATGACATCATTAAAAATGGCATGTGATAAAGATCTTCCAGTGCTGCAAATGATAATGCAAATATGGTTTGGAAATACTTAGAGATGTTCAACTTGAACTACAATTTGCTAAAAGTCAGGCAGATTCTAGCAACAAAATCAATCTCAGTGCTGAGAATAACATCTTAGTCATTTTTATATCACTGGCACAAAATAGTCAATTCACAACCTTTAGGATAAGAAGCTTATATTGGCTCATGATTTCATGCCATGGTTGGCTGATTCCAGGGCAAAGGGATATGGCAGAGAAAAAATACTGAACCCATCACAGCCAAAAAGAAGATAGATGAAGGTGTAGCCTGAGATAAAAATGTACCCTTACATCGCTCAACTAAATGATGCATCTCCAACAAGTCCCCACTTCTGAGCAGGACATTTAGATACTGAACTCTTTAGTGGAACTGACTATGGTGCCCACACAATCCATTCATCTTCCAAAAACCCCACCTGAAAAAACCTGAGGATTTGGTCTAGACATGTTATTTATAAATATAACAAATAATATAAGCCCAAGTTTCATTTTCAAGAAATTCACAATTTGAGGGAGCTGATGAGTGGCAAGATGGTTAATCACATTTAGCGCTGTTACTATGTAGGCTGCTTCCAGTATGGACCCACCTCCTGTGGGGGTTTCAAGTTCAAGACAATCCTGCTCACATGACCCTCTAGGAATCAGATACTCAACATCTACATGATCCCTTCTGAACCTGTGAGTCTCTGGAGTAAGTTTCCTACATCCATTCCTTTTTTAAAAATATAATACAAATATGTCCCAGAAAAATAATCTGACAATAAACTTAGTTGTCAGAACTTAAAGAAAAGGCAAAAGAAAAATAGGCATACTACTGAGGTAAATTCAGATTAAATCTTCATGGTGTTCAGTTAGTTTGATGAGTGTTTCACAGTGGATCCTACTCCAGAATGTTGCATAATTCTTTTGAAGGATTTAATAATTCTGTTGTATCTAAAAGAGATAGATTATGTCCACTCTGAGTAATAGCACTATTTATTCATAATCCCTAGCAAACCAGCATAATTGAGTTCAATTAGCATGCTGTAATGTTGAAACACAGGCCTGAGGACAAAATCATAGTCCAATTTTCATTTAGCCATCTTAACTTCCATTAGATCATCCTTTTTAATAGAATATTAACACAGAAAAATTCTCATGTAATTTATTTTGCTGAGAAAAAATATCAGCTAATCTTTTAAATATAAATGCAAAAGTCTTATAAAAGAAGAACAAACCATGAAGGATTAGAATTTTACTGTGTAATAAATGTTCCACGTTTTAACAAAATGCTAACAATTAACAGGTTACAGAAAAACAGGACTTTTTAGCAACCAGGAAATATTTTGTGTTATATTCCAAAAATCAAGAATTAAAGTATTAACAAGAAAGCAAAAAAGAAAAACTAAGATGTCTATGTAAAAAGGAGTATTTTATTTAAGTTGGTACCCAGTGACACAGAGTGCAGGTAGGATTCACACTGGTGTGTAACTAGCTTAAAACTTGGAGGGACTTATAAAGGGAGAAACCACAAGGGGTTGGGGAGCAAAGGGTAGATTGTTCTGAAAAACAAGCCTGTTTTTACAGGAAGGTGATGACCAGACATCTTGTTTGTATAGGATTATGGTGTGACTCTCATGGTTAGACCTGTTCCCAGAATAAAACTCTGGAGGGCTGTGCAGGGGGATTTACAGGGAACAAAAAATATTACAGGACAAAGGAATGCAGCACATACAGACCAGGATGGTGGTGCTTGAGTTAGGTTACAACATTCCCCACTGATTTTTAGCCAGTGAGACAAATCATTAGCTCATGATCTGAGTTAGAGGTACTAGTTCATAACCTTGGGTTCTCAAGATCATTAGCTTGACAGCTTGTATTCAGTCTTTTACATAAGACACCAGTTTATTTATAATGCAGGGACCAATAGTTACACAAACCAGGAGAATCAGTAATGGTTTTGCTGCTGCCAATATAAGGGTGGTCAACCAAGGAGGAAATGAGAACTAATGCTCAAACCAATTTTGTTCTGCCAGTCAGGCCTGTTCTCTTTCTTGCAGCTGCTTTTTAAGGGAAGCCATGTTTTGTCTGATGACTCCAGAATGGTTGTTATACAGATAGCAGGTTTCTCCTATGGCTAAACAGAGACCTCCTACTTTTAGAAAGAGAAGGTCTAGACCTCGTCAGTTCTGTAAAACCATTTCAGCCAGAGAACCTAGAGAGTCTTCTAACTTAGATACAGAGTCACTGAAATTAGCTAGGTCTTGGTTAATGAGTGAAGTAAGATATCTGTAGTTTTGGTCTCCTATCACTAAACTAGATATGCCTAATCCTAAGTGATCCAGCCACTCCAGTTCCAAGTAACACAGGAATCAGTACTGGGTTTCTTTTCCATCGAGTTTGACCTTCTAATTTTAACCCAGGGAGAATATAACTTCTCCCATTATCTCCCGAGTACCTGTAGACTTGGGGTAAGATGTGAAATAGAATGCAGAATTCAGGGCACTGGGTGAATATGTGGTGCATTGGGCATGGGGTTATTCCTGAAGTACAAACAAACCAAGTTCCATTTGGTGCAGCTAGATGTTAATTAGCTAGGTAAGTATAGTTGCGAATCTGAATGGAGGCAGTGCCATTACAGAGAGTAGCATAAAGGGATGTAAGCAAGGAGTAGGAAGCAGAATAAATACAAGTTCTGGGCTCCACATTGGACATTATCTAGTGTGAGCAGAGGCCTGGTGCCCCCCCCCCAACAAGCAGAGTCATCTGAGGTGGAGTTGGGAAGCTCTGATTCAGAGAGAGTTACAGGGTGCCTATGTAGAAAGTAGGCCAGGTCGGGTGGCATAACCAGCAGTCAGTAGTGAAGCTGGGGGTGCTGAAGTTGAGAAACTGAAAAGCAATGTCCAAGGGTAAGAAAGGATCTGGAGGAGGTGTCATTGTAGCTGGCTAGGGAGTTGTGGCAGGCAGGGTGGTTGTGGATCCTGGGGTTGGGACTTTGGGAGCTAGAGGTGGGAGGCAGGGTGCCAAAGGCCCTATGGGCTGAATGGGGGCCTGTCAAGAGGGACCAGGTATAAACTGTATAGTGAAAACATTTCCAGGGTTATATCCATAGGTCCGCAACCTAATTCCACAATGTAACCCTTGTTTCCAGATGTTGCTGGTGGGAACTTTTGGTTTAAAAGTCGTTCAGTTGCACTGATTGAGGGAACAACTGGATAGGGTGCTACGAGTAAGGTAGAGATGTTCATCTGCATGACTTCCATTCCAATTTGATATAGTTACACATTCCCAATAATAGCATAAAAATTCTACCTCTTGAGAGTATGAACAGTATTGGGATTTATAATAATGTGATATCCCATGTTGATATTGAGCCTTAGGGCAGAGGTACCATGGTGTGGATTGCAATTGTCTCTGGTTGGGTAGGGACCAGCAGTGGTCATTAATAGTTCCTTGAGGTTGGGGATTGGGCACAAGAGGATGGGTCTGAAGACCCCAGTTAGCCTTAGAACCCTGTTTTTCCTTAGGTTTTATGTTCAGCAAAATGCACAGATCTAAAGATATAACACCATGGATGATGGTATTAGTGGCCAACATTTCACCCATATTATAGTCTGTTTTTACCCAAGTCCCATGAGCAGGGTTGTTAGCAGGAGCTCTCAAGGCTCCCAAGGAGAAACCAAAAATAAGCAACAATATTAAGAACATTTGGTTATCTTAAACCTTAACGGATCCTTAGAGGAGAGTACAGTCCACTTATCTGGAGGGTGGTCATCGTTGAAAGTAAGGACCGGCTTGATGTGTGTATGGTGAATCCAGGTGGGTTTTCCAGCTACCTTGATGGCAGTCAAGGTACTGAGGGCCAAAGTATAGGGCGCTTCCCAGTGGGGCTCGAGGGATTCTCGGTGATGTTTTTTGATGAGGACTAATGTTCCAGGCTCTGTGGCAGGGTGGCTGTACTCTAGGGAGACCTTAGGGGGTGGGTAATGTTGCTTGAATAAGCAGTGAACTGAAGTCAGGACAGGCTGAAGAGCCTGGAGGGACTATATAAGATCTTGATTAGCTAGAGCAGCCAGCTTTTCCTCAGAGATCCTGGGAATGAGGGGCTGGGGTCTTCCGTATAGGGCTTCAAAAGGGGATATTCCAGCAACATAGGGAGTACAGTGCTTGTGCACAAGAGAGCAAAAGGAAGGAGACTCACCCAATTTTCACCAGTTTCCAAGGCCATTTTAGTTATTACTGTTTTTAAGGTCTGATTCATCCTTTCTACCTGTCCTGGGCTTTGAGGCCAGTATGCACAATGGAGTTTCCAATAAATCTGTAAAGCCGGATTTAATTTTTGAGTTACCTGGGCTATGAAAGCTGGGCCACTATCAGACCCCATAGATAGTGGGAGGCCAAAATGAGGTATAATTTCATATAGAAGCTTTTTTACCACTATGAGTGCTGACTCAGACTTGGTAGGGTAGGCTTCTACCCATCCAGTGAAGTTATCCACCATAACCAGCATATTTTAATGTCCTTGTAGCCCTGGCTTTCCCATTTCAGTGAAGTCTATTTCCCAATGTTCTCCAGGCATGGTCCCTCAGTGGCATGTTGTTTCAATTGGTGGCTGTCATTTTAGATTTACTAGTTGACACTGTGGGCATCTGAGGCTTGCAGACTGGGTGAGTTTTGATAGTTGAGGGATGAAGAAGCGATCCCAAAAAAGGGCAGCCAGTTTTGATTCCCCCCAAGTGGGTGGACCTATGCACCTGCTGGATCCCATCTGAGTGCCTCAGGCAGCAGGACCCATTTGTTAGGCAATTGATACCAGCCTCTGGGGATGTTGGGCTTGATGTGGAGCTGGGCTGCTAGGCGTAAGTCTTTTTGAGTATATATGGGCTCTGACAAAGTGGGGGGGATCAATAATAGTACTGGGGCTGTTTCAGTCCCCACTGATTTTGTAGCCACCTTTTGGGCAGTGGCATCCATTAGGTTGTTTCGCCATGTAACAGGATCATCTCCCATCTGATGGGCCCTACAATGAATGATGGCTACTCTCTCTGGCATCCAGATGGCTGCTAATAGATCTAATATCTGGGGGGCATTCTTGATCTTTTGTTCCCCTGAAGTCAATAGGCCCCGCTCCTGATAGATGGCCCCATGAACGTGGGCCATAGCAAATGTATATCTACTATCAGTATGGATGTTGTCCTGCTTTCCTTCTGCAATTTAAGAGCCTTGGTAATGGCAATGAGCTCATCTTTCTATGCAGATGTTCCTGGTTCTAAGGCTTGTTCCCATAAGACCTGGGACTCAATGGTAACCACTGCTCCCATGCCCTCACTTACCTTGATAAACATAGCTACTCCCATCAGAAAAGTATGAGGGAGCCCCGGCAGGGGCTCATCCATCAAGTCTGGTTGGAGGCTCTGGAGATGATCAGTTACCTCAATGCAGTCATGAAGAGGTACAGAGGGTTCATCATCAGGCAGCAGCATTGCAGGGTTTAAAGCTGCTATTGTCTTATAGCTAATGGTAGTGGAATCCTAAAGTAGGGCCTGATAATGCATAATTCTGGAGTTGGATAGCCATCAGTTCAGTGGAGCCTTGATAAGAGTTTCCAACAAGTGAGAGGAAACAATCAAGAGTCTCTATCCAAAAGTTAATTTTTTGGCTTCCTTTACCAACAGAGATACCAAGGTGATCACTCGTAGGCAAGATGGCTATCCAGCAGCCACATTATCAAGTCTCTTTGAGAGGTAGACCACTGGCCTTTGCCAAGGTCCCAAGCTTTGGGTTAGCACCTCCTTAGCTATGTTTCTTTTTTCATCCATATAGAGGGAAAAGGGTTTCTGTAGGTCAGGCAGGGCCAGTGCAGTTGCTTCAGTTAGGGCCTGCTTTAGTTGGTCAAAGGCCCAGTTTTGGGAATCTGTCCACTCTAGGGGATCTTGAGTGACTCCCCTCAATGAATCATAGAGGGGTTGAGCTATTTCTGCAAAGTTAATAATCCAGAGTCTGTAATATCCTACAGCTCCCAGGAACTCCTGCACTTATTTTTTTTTGTTCTGGGGACAGGTTTATGTTGGATAGCCTGTATCCTTCAGGAGGAGAGAGTCCTCTTTCCCTCATGAATTTGATACTCCAGATAAATTACGCATCGTTGACAAAGTTGGGCCTTTTTAGCAGAAACTTTGTACCCCAGTCTGCTTAGAGGGCACAGTAAGGTCTCAGTGGCACTTACACAACTATCAAATAACTCAGTGGCTATCAGAATGTCATCAACATATTGCAAATGAGTTACATTGGGGTGTTCTTCTCTGAAGTCTAAGAGATCCCTGGCCAAGGCTTCATCAAATAGGGTGGGGGCATTTTTGAACCCCTGGGGTAGGCAATTCCAGGTTAACTGTTTGGATACCCCTGACAATGGGTCTGCCCATTCAAAGACAAAAATGGATTGGCTTACTGTAGCTATAGGCAGAGTGAAGAAAGCATTCTTTAGGTCCAGCACCAAATACCATATCTGTTCCAGGCTCAGCAATCTCAGCAATGTGTAGGGGTTAGGCACAGTGGGGTGGAGGGTTATAACCCATTTATTTACCTCTCTGAGATCTTGGACTGGCTGGTAATCCTGGGTTCCAAGTTTTTGGATGGGCCACAATGGAGTGTTCCAGGGAGAGACACAAGGTTTTAAGATCTCATAATTTTTTTAATCTTAATATATGTTTAGCAATGATCTGGTGAGCCTGTAAGCTTATGGGATAATGTTTGAGCTGGATAGGCACTGCTTGAGGAAGGAGCTCTATGACCAAGGGGACCTGGTTTATCACTAGGCCTGGGGGATTATTTTCCACCCAAACTTCAGGGATCTCCTGTGTCCAGCATTGCAGGAGCATGGCATCACCTGGCACCTCAGGATCATCTAGCAGAAAGTGTCCTACCACTTCATGATAGAGGGCATAAACCTTTGTGCCAGGGATTTCCTCTGGTTTCTCAGTGCCCAGCAGAATGTTTGGTGTTGCTGCTTCAAAACTGAGGTGGACCTTCAATTTATGTAAGAGGTCTCAGCCTAAAAAGGGATTCGGGCATTCTGGCACCCAGAGGAATTCATGGGAGATAGTCTTTTGTCCAGGTCTGGCAAGCTGGGCTTGTAGCTTTGGATAGACCTTGGCAGTACTGGTGGCTCTCAACACCTTTAATTTCTTTCCTGTCGGGTCCCTAGTAGTCTGGTTAGGACAGAATGAGCCACTCCAGAGTCTGTCCGAAAATCCATGGGTTGGCCCCCCATGTGTAATGTTACCCTGGGTTTGAGGGGTCAGTGGAGCCCTGACTTACACAGTCCTGGGACAACAAGGTCCTTGTGTCCCTTTCCAATTTTGCTTTCAATTTTGGGCAGTCTTTGTGCCAATGTCCCATTTCTTTACAATAAGCACATTGGTTCTTATCCAGTGGAGGGCACTTTTTACCCTCATTGTCTGGCCTTGCAACTTTTTTGCTGAGTACTTCTAGCACTTTGGTTAGCTTTTTATCATTAACCTCTTGTCAATCTTCCAAGTTTTCAAATAATCTATAAGCTATTTGTACTAGCTGACTAAGGGGCATATCTTTAAATCCCTCAAGCTTCTGTAATTTTCTTTTAATGTCAGGGGCTGACTGGGAGACAAAGGCAATATTAATAGCCCTTGCATTCTCAGGTACAACCGGGTCTATGGGTGCATAAAGATGATAAGCCTCTAGTAACTGCTCCAGATAACCCAAAGGAGACTCATTAACCAGTTGTCTTACCTCTGAAACTTTGGACAGGTTGGTGGGCTTTCTGGTGGCACCCCGAAGGGCTTGCAGGAACAACTGGTGATATTGAGTGAGAGCCTCCCTACCTTCAGTGGTGTTGGGATTCCAGTTGGGTGGGAACAAGGGAAAATTCTGGCTCAGGTGTTCGGGGTCAGAGGATGAGTTTCCATCTGGATCAAGTACCACCTTTTGCCCTAAAGTAAAGATGCACTCCCTTTCTTCAGTGGTGAATAGAACCTGTAATATCTGCTGGCAATCATCTAGGTGGGGTGATGGGTGGAGAAAATAGATTCCAGAAGGGAAATGATATCTTGGGGGTCTTTCGAGAAGGGTGGGTTTTGCCCCTTCCAGTCATGCAACTCAGAAGCAGAGAAAGAAACATAGGTGAAAATAGGAGTTGCAGGATCCATGGGGTTGGGCATCTCCTGCAAGGGCAATAGGGCAGGGTTAGTGGACGAGGAGTCTGGCGACTGTGGCCACTCTCATCTCTTGGTCCAGACAGGATTGTTTGGGGGAAAGGAGGGCTCTATTTCTGGTTAAGGCAAAGCGGGAGGTGCTGATGGGTGATATGGGGGTAGCCTCAGCTTTTCTTCTGCTGGCAGGATTGGATGTGTAGCTGGCTCTGGTTTTGGTTTCTCTTTTAATGGTATCAGTATTGGAGGATCACTGGGATGCTGCTTAGAAGCCTTAAGAAACGTTTTTAACCAGGGAGGGGAATCAAAAATGAAATCGATCCAAATTTGTATATAGACAATTTGGTCAGGATGGGTTGGAGGGCCAAAGATGTATCTTTGGACAGCCTCCACAGCAGCCATATTGCAGCTACTGACATCTGGCCATTCTGGAGCTCTGCAAGGCCACTCCAAAGAGCAAAGCACTTGGAGCCTCCCTGGATGGACAGGTTCTCCATACCCTTGGACTCTCTGTTTAAATTCCTTGAAATGATTAAGGACCAAAGTTAGAGGGGGTAGAGACACAGATGACGGTCCTTGTCCCATTGGCAGTTAGACAAACACACAAAAGACAAAAATGACACCAATAACACACAAAAATGCCTTTCTGCCCACACTTGGGTGACCTAAAGGGAAACAATAGTTATTAAGTTCCTTGAACCCAATAGGCAGCATAACACCTGGATCAGAAACAAATGATGAACAAACCAAGTTTTAGTTTTCAAACATGAATCTGACTGGGTAGGTACCCCAAATTTTTCAAATGGGCAGCAGTCCCCAGAGGGTGTCCCACTCTGGTGCAGAAGGAGCTCTTATCTCGTCTGCAGATTCTAATGCATGCACCAAATTTAAGGCAAAAAAAAGACACAAATAGAGTAAATACTTACAGATCACTGACCAGAAGGAAAAATAAACTGAGGAGGGGTCTTGGGTCAATCCCAGATGAGCACCCAAATGTTGTATCCCCAAAATCAAGTATTAAAGTATTAACAAGAAAAGGAGAAAGAAAAACTAAGATGTCTGTGTAAAAAGGAGCACTTTATTTAAGCTGGTACCCAGCGACCAGAGTGCAGGTAGGGTTTGCACTGCTGTGTAACTAGATTAAGACTTGGAGAGACCTATAAAGGGAGAAACCACAAGGGGGTGGGGGAGCAAAGGGCAGATTGTTCTGAAAAACAAGCCTGTTTTTACAGGTAAGTTGCTCATCAGCACATCTTGTGGTGACCAGACATTTTGTTTGTACAGGATTAGGGTGTGACTCTCACGGGTAGGTCTGTTCCAGGACTAAAACTCTGGGAGGCTGTTCAGGGGGATTTACAAGAAACAAAAAAGTTATTACAGGACAAAGGAATGCAGTGTATACAGAACAGGATGGCAGCACTTGAGTTAGGTTACAATATTTTGCTCATATCTTGATTTAAAAAATTCTAAGCAATTTAAAAATGTAAGAATATCCACTCATTTGTTATGAGATATAGTCCTGCAAGCTAATAGAAATACAATTTGATGGCAAAACACCAAAACCTCCCCCATTAAAAGAGAAGGAATGCAAAGAAGCTCAGAGCACTTTGCATCACTGTGTCATATTAGCAATAAAAAAAGCAGAAAGAAAATCCATAAGAAATTGGAGAGAGATGATGCAATGCTACTATAGGATCATATGATTTAAAAGTCCAAAAGATTTGGCAAACACTAACATAGGAATCAAGAAATTAGGTTAAACTTGATTCATGAAATTGATGTTTTTCTTATAAACCATAAATAAAACAAAAATGTGACAGATAAATGATTTTATTTCACATACACAGTAAAATCTAAAAAAATAGCCAGGTATAAAGTCATGAATAATTTTTGCATGCATATAATTGCATTTGTATGTAATAGTCACCAAGAAAGATATAGGAAATACACACATGCATCCCAATAACAAAGGATAAATAAACAAGATAAATGGAAAAAGTTATTTGTTGGAGACAGGAAAGCATACCTTTTTAATCTATCTAGCTCTTACCTAATTTTAGAAATCAATACATCTCCTTATTAAATTCAGAGGTTTTAGTTTATGATCAGACAACTCTAGAATTTTCAAGGTCATGCAATGCTTATCATCTGTAAAACCATCAGAAATGTTTAAAAAAGTGAGGGCAAGAAAAGAAGTAAAAAGCCAACTATTTAAATGCAGACCAATCAGAATAAAAAAATCATAGCAGTTCTTAAAGAGAAAAAAATAGTTATTAGGATTCATGAAATATCATGGCCTGAAAAAAAAAAGAGTTCATCAAAAATTAGTAAAAATAATTGAGAAACCAGAGTAAGAGACAAAATAAAATGAACTAAATCATCAAAGTTATGCAAAAATAATAGAATTGATGACAAATTTAGGTAGGGACAGGGGACACAGAAAGAATCAAGATGTGTCATATGCATGTGCCAACTGTCCATAGTGAAGTGATCATCAAGTACCACACACACATACTAATGAAAATAATCTGCAGCTGTAATGCAGTAGTAGAAGTCATTGAGCTCAATTTCCAGTAGTAGGAATGTTGAGAATGTCAAAACAGAAAAAGGAAAGAAGAGACAAAGGAGGCAAAGTGCATTTTAACACATAGAGAGCATTTGAAGAGGGCCTCATGCTGAGTAAATTTAAATTGCTAATCAAAGGAAAAAGCACTTTTATCCTTGCTGACCTTTTCAAATGATTTGCCATTTCCTGGGATCTTAGGGATATGAACTTGAGGTGGTAAATGTGTTTTTACCACCTCATTGCTCCTACCAGAAGCATTGGCAAACTCATTTCCAGGACAAGGAGTGTGATCAAAACAGCAGGCAGCCCTTTCCTCCTGAGGACATTTCTTAAATCCAGGAGCACAACTCTCACTGTACACAGACTGGTGTGCTGAGGGAAGTCAGCTACATATAGCTAATTTCTGTGTTTACTTTATTCTCCTGAGAGTGATAAAATTAATGTCTATCTGTGCATAAATTGAGTTATTCAACAAGATGCCATATTTAAAGAATGACAGAATATCTGTGAACAGATATATTTTATAAGAATATGATCAAATAAATGAGTTCCTTTGTCATTCATGAGAATATTGTTCAAAGGGAAAATTACATCCAAAGGCATTGGTTGTTCTTCATAAAAAGGTGCAGCTATAAGAGATACATTTTCCTCTGATGAACAGGATCTCAAATTTAAGACAGAAAACATGACAGAGGGAAGTCACCTAATATCTTTAACCTTAGTTTTATAAAGTATATTTAACATAGGTATTAACTGGAGTAGAAAAAATGAAACCTATGGTTGATTAAATATCATAGTATTTCTTAAATTTCAATCATTTTCAAGAAGAAATACCCTAGTGAAACCCATTTAAATAAACAGCAAACATGAGTGTGATCTCCAACTCAACTTTGGAGCCAAAACTTTCCCCCAAACCATGTTTTTCTCTGATTGTGTGACATTTCTTCCAGTCATGTCAGTATGCCAGTATGTTTGCCATCTAGACTGTCCATGTCCTCAAATATTGTCTTATGCCATGATTTCCATCATTTAGACTTTCAATATCACAGTAGATAACCACATTTACTGGTGACTTTTTCCTTGGTCAGGAAATCATGTTGTTATGTACAGAAGACATGGAACTGCACCATTGGAGATCATTTTCACAAATGCTACACAGACTCTGTTCCTGTCCAACTCTGCTCTCACATATGAAAGAAACAGAAGACCTTTCAGACCTGTGATGCTCAGTCCCACCCAGGTTCAGTTGAAATGAAACATCAAGGAGGCCATGCCATGGTGCAGAGATGTGTCCTTGGGGGCCATCTGAGACACAGAAAAAAATTGATCATTGTCACTCAACATAGGATGAAAAGAGCCAAAGACTTGCTCAAAAGAAAATGAAACTGAAAAATGTCAGAAAGAGAGTTGATCTCAAGCACAATATTAGAATTGAAAAGTACTAAATAGAGACTTAAAGTGGCATAATGAGATCCTGCTTCCTCTTGTCTTTGTAACCAGCTCACTTCCTGAGGATTTTAGAGCCAGTAATAACCAAACTTACTCAAAGTTCCAAAACTCTTCTTTTTTTCCTCCACTCTATTCTCAGTATCACAGGCATAGTGTAGGTGATTATCCCAGTCTCCATTTACTCACCCTTTGTCACGTTACACTTTGAGATATGCATGAGCCCAGTCTCTGCTCACCACCTTGCAGCACCTGACAGTGGCACTGAATGAGACATAGTTTGTCTCCAGCTCACCCATCCTCATGTGTAGAAACAGTGGCCCAGTTTAAGAAGTTGCCTATGATGTTCCTGATAGTACTGACATTGACCTGCTCTCTCCTCTGTGGGTTTAATTAGGTGCATTATCCTTTCCTGTGGGCAAAATGGGGAACTCTAGCATCCTGCAATTGCTATGCTGGAAATTCTGGAAATCATATCTCAGAGATATGTTGGTGAAAAGATGAGGATTCCTGTTGATCTGTCCTATGTTAGGGTTGGGGATTTAGCTCAGTGGCATAAGTGCCTGCCTTGCAAGCACATGATCATGGATTTTATCCCTGGTACTGATAAAAAAAAAAAAAAGAAAGATCTGTCCCATGCATCCAAGTGAATGGACACAAGACAGGACAGCAGTGACAGGTAGGCTGCAATGTGAAACTCAGGCTCAGCTGACCCCAGGATGCACATGTGCTGTGGGCCTGTGTCCTGCAGGCAGAAGTCCTGTCCCCTGGCAGCTTTACCTGTACCTCAGCCAGCCCCAGAACATCCATCCAAGAGGCCCAGCCCTGCCTACCATGGTCACTCCTCAACCACAGAGTCCCTGCTCCCATTACCACTGCTGCTAGTTTCCAGGAGGGGCACTAGTGAAAGGGCAGGGGTGAGAGTGGCCACTTGGAGACACAGCACTTGAGAGACAACCAGGAAAAGAGGTCCCAGATCCCTAAGCCACTTAGGAAAGCAGCAGGCAGTCCTGGGCTCCTAGAAGGGTTGCTGGGTTTACCAAATGGAAATCTGAGATGCCTAGTTAACTGGGGATGCCAGACAAACAATGCTTAGGGCAAATAGAAAACTAAGCAAAGCACATGCTTATGCTAAAAAATGTTACTACTGTTTCTCCAAAATGCAAATCAACCAGGCATCCCGGATTTTTACCAGCGATCTTGAAAGGTTTGAAAGAGGTAAGCCCTGGGAGCTCACAGGAAGAACCATTGCCTGTTCTGAGCCAGAGCTTCTCTTGTAGATTAAACTTTTTAAAAAGCTTTTGTTTCTTTTCCCATCTTCCTCCCTCCTTCCCTCTTTCCTTCCTGCTAGCTTTTCACTGTGATTTTAAACATCCATAAACATTGCCACTTTGATCTCTGTGTGTGTGGTGTGCACCCAGGGCCTGGCCCTCCTCCTGGGACAAGACAGTGGCCCACAGTGTTCACAGGGTCTGCAATTGCCACCCTTCCTCTCCAGAAGTGCTGGAACTTCCTGAATTAAAGTTAAAACCAGGCCCATCCAACACCAACACCTCTCCCTGCCCTACTTCTCAATCCAGTGTCTCCATGAACCTGAAAGAATTCCACTCATTCATGCAGTTACTTTTGTCCTAAACCTGAGTCCTTTCACTCACAAAATCGAAGATTAAATCCAAAGACAGAAGGAGGAGTTTAGGAGATTAGTTTTTAGAAATAATAAGAAAAAAGCACAAAGCCCTCGCCTTGGCGTCATAGGCATGCAGAGCCCAGATTGTGTCCAGGAAGTGCATGTGAAACGCTGGTGATCCCGCGTGTCCGATGTCTCCTGGAGTCCGGGTGAGGTCCAGGTCCAGGCGGCGGCAGCGCTGTGTGGGACCCAGTGCACCTCCCTCCCGGGGAAGAAGCTCTGGCCTAGCTCTCACCAAGGCTTCTATGGAGTCTGCTCAGGAGAACCGGTCCTCAGTGGCCCTACTGTCAGGCTGCTCTCGGGCCTGCGCCCCCATATCAGCCCGCAGCCCGGTTCTGCAGGGTGTCCTTGCACCTGGCGCGGGGGAATCAGATCCAGGAACTCCTTGCAAGCTAAGACCTGAACAAGGGCCATGGGAAGGAAGACATCCTGTTGGAAACAATTTAGCTAGAAACTTAAATTACTAGCTCATTCTACTTTTCTCATGGGACTTGTACCCTGAGTAACTTTACATTCTCCTGAGTCAAATACAGGACACTAGTTAAATGCAGGGCTCAAGATGGCATCAGTTATGCCAAACTTCAACACTAATGAGTGTTGTTAATATTGGCGATGATGTTGTAGTATATGAAAATATACTGAAGTGTGTTTCAAATGGTTATCTTCATGATAATTATTTAAGGCTACCAGATATCAGAAGAAGAGATGATAATGTGAGACCATTATGCTTAATTTGGTCCTTAGGTCAGAATCCAGTCTAGGAGATGAGGAACACACTCATCTCTTTACAATCAAAGAACACAGTAAAAGAAACAAAAAGATTATGCTAGCCACTTAGTGCTTATAACTCATATGAAAGTTTTGTTTTGTTTTGTTTTTTGGTCCAGGGAATCAAACTGAGGACCTTGTACTTGCCACTGAGCTGTATCCTCATGTGTTTTCAAAAGTAAAAAGAAACTGATAAAATCAGTATTATATTTTAAGTAACCCAGCAGGTTTAAATGTCACTGCAACATGGAATTTATATAAACCTATTTTCCATTATTTTTTCTCTAAGCCTTTGGATGTGGGGTGCTCTTTGCACTGAGTGCCCCTCAGTTCCAGCAAGCCACACTTCCAGTGCTTCCTGTCTGCAGCAGAGCCAGCAGTCTCCAGACTGAGCAGCACCCATGGGTGGCACCTGTCCTGAGACTTCCCTGCCTTATTCCCTGTCCTGTTCCTGCTCCCTCCCACTGGAGAGCTTGTTTTTCCTGCTCCCTCCCACTGGAGACCCAGAAGCAGTTTTTCCCTTAGCACTTTACAGGAAGCTGGACTGGGTGCTTATCCCGAGGGTTTCGGTGTCTCTGAGGCTGTGTTCCTGTAACAGCTGAGCACTAGCTGTCTACAGGCTGCAAGAGGAAGCCTCAAAGTGGCCTCATTCACTCCCAAAAGTCCTTGTTGAAGAGACCTGAGCCTGGATTTCTCCCTCACACACCCAGATGTGTAACTGAGAAGGGGTTCATCCCAGGACAAGCACAGAATGCACTTTCTCTCATTTCCCCTCTCCTGATGGGAGAAGAAAGGACTGAACCAAGTCAGGCGGGATGCACCAGAATTTGTAAAGGACGTGGTGGTCTCGGAGGAGGCCCGGGCCTTTCCCAGGCTGGGGGATCTGCTGGCCCCTTCGGTTGCTGGATAGGAAGGCAGTGGGGAGTTGAGAGTGACTTCCAGGCCCTGCCGAGTCACAGTGGGCTCAGTCTGGGAACCTGGGCCTGGCTTTCCTGGAAGTGTGAGTGTGGAGGGAAGCTGGATGCTGGGAAGTTGAAGAGCAGACTGATCATCGCAGATAGGAAAATGCAGCCCACAAAGATTGGGGAGTTGGGTAAGGAGAAGGGAGAGCTGGGGGGACTAGCAGGGTGTCAGGGGTGGCTGCAGTTTGGGGAAGATGTTGGTATGACGTGTTGTGCATGTTTTGTCCTTGGAACTGAAGACTCCTTCAAAAGCAAAGGAGGCAGGACCAGGGATGTAGCTCAGTGGCTCAGCGCCTGCCTGGCAAGCACAAGGCCCTCAGTTGACTGCCAGTACAAAAAAGAGCGAAGGCAGATTTCAATCCTCAGAATGGGAGAAGAAACAGAAGGTGAGCACATGCATGCCTTGCAGTTCCTTTGATGTCTCTCCTTCCAGTCCTCCACCTCTGCACCCTACCTCCTCAGGCCCTCTTCTCCATGGCCTGCAGTCTGTGTGTACTGAGTGTCCTTGGCTGCCGCCCATTGTCATGTAAATGCCCCACCCATAGCACCATGACTGCAGTGAGGACCCTATGCCTCTTGGCCAGCAAGACCTATGACTTCCCTCTCATCTAGCCAGACCTGCAGCAGGAAGAAGCCATCCAGCAGGTGGCTGATGTCTTGCAGTACCTGAAGGAGGTCTCAGGAGACATTTTCAGCAGGTGGGTGCTGCCCTCTCCGATGGTGTTGTCCTCTCCAAGCCCAGCCCCTTTAATGGCTCCTCTGTGGGAAGAGTTCCTGCTCTGGAAGCTTCCCTCACAAGTGCTCAAGAGGTTATCCCCAACTGTCCCTAGGAACCCCATAATCCCAGTACTGTGAACTTCATCATCCGTTTCAGCTCTGCTCTTTCCAAAGGGCTATTCCTGCAGTTCTGACTGCAACTAGCAGAGGGCAATAAGGACCCCCAGTCACACAGGTGTTGGCAGAGGCTGGATCCTGAGCCCGTCTGTGTCTAGCCTGGGGGGACAGCAGGGTGGAAAGCGTGAGGAGTAGGGCCCCCCAGACCCACGCCCCTCTCCCCATGTCAAGTCAGTACTGGTAGTGAGTGCAGCCTGGCTCCCCACAGTTTCCTCTGCTGACAGAGCCCAGGTTCCTGCGCACCCCACGTGGGCCCTTGTGTCAGGTGCGGATGCTCCTCAGTATCCATAGTTGATCACGGTGGGCCTTGAGAAGCTCAGTCCCATGAAGTGAAGGTCCTTTCTGTAGGACGGTCACAGTGGGTTCCCGGGACAGCAACAGGGAGCCACAAGGGGCTGAAGGAGGGGGCCTGAGTGCCCACAGGGGGGGTGCCTGGGGCAGCCCCTGCTGCTACCTTTGTGCAGCAGATCTCCCTACATGTGGAGTGGAGCTACAGGCAGCTGAGAGTCCTAGGGGTGTGGATCTCTATGAGCCAGGCCAAGATCGAGAAGCTCAAGGGCAGCAAGAAGTCCATCAAGGTAGAGAGCCGCGCCCCCTTGCCCACAGCCAGCCTTGTGCATGCTTCTTCCTACAACCCCATCTCTGCCACGGCCCTGCAGCTCCCCAGCCCTCGGTCCATGCCCACAGGTGTTCTCCAGTGCCAAGTTCCTGGTCCCAGAGTGCCTGCAGGACTACAGCTCTGTCTTCTCTGGCACGCAGGACCCCAGCCTCCAGCCACCACAGTGTCAATGTATCCAGAGCAAGCATCGGCCCCTGGGCAAGCCAGCCCTTCAGGT
>PVLA01016628.1:0-20093 GCA_004027455.1 Hydrochoerus hydrochaeris
TGGCCCTAAGCCTGGGGCGCTTCCTGCTTGGGGCTGGGGGTTGCTGCCAAGGTTAGCATATATATATTCCAGCTTCTAAAAAATAAAGCGGATTCAGATTCACTCACAGACTGGTGTGCAGTGTTTTCTGTCTCTCAATCGCCGACTCCCTGACCACCTTTGGGAAACCCTAGCCCTGCCGCAGCTGGACTCCGGCAGAAAAGTAATGAACACAGAGTTTGGTACCAGAGATGTGATATCATTGTTGTGACTATGCCTGACCATATGGTTCAAGAGCCTTTGGAATGGCTTTTGGGAAGAGTTTGGAAAGGTGTGGAGATGTTGCCAGAAAGCGTAGCACTGGAATGCCTTAGGCTACACTATATGGGAGATTCGGTCAGCGTTCAGAAGACCAGAGGGTTGATAGAAATTCTGCCAGTAAAGACCAGGCTTGGGAGGTTTCTGCTGGGAAGAAGAACTGTATTGGCCTCCATACAATATGTGTTATGGCTTGGAAAAAAGCTTGTCTGCAGTTGGCTCGTGTCCAGAGACTTTGCTAGAGACTAAGATTAAGGGAGGCAGATTTATTAATCTGACCGAAGAAATTTCAAGCAAGTTGAATGTTGAAGATGTAGCATGGTTATTTTGGGGGGATTTTAACCAGATTTGTGTTGCAAATCAAGAGTGAAGAGCCTGAAGGATGACTTAAAACATTGTGACTTTGGCCAGAAAGGAAGCTCCAATAAAGCTGTGGACTGCAAAGATAGAGCTGAGGAAATCTCAATTGCTGAGAAGGAACATGAGTACCAAAAAGTTGCTCTGAGGGCATCACAAGAAGTAGCAACCTTTGCAGCCTTAAAACTGCAAACGTGAAAGGCTTTGCTTTAAGGAGAAAGTCACAGAGCAGCATGTTCCTGAACAACAGCAGCTACACTATGTTCCAGAGTGGTGGCAGTGGCTGCACCAGTTCCACAATGGTGGCAGCTGCACCAGTTTCCAGAATGGTGGTGACATAGAGAATTTGTTCTTCAGAATCAGGTTTAGCTTGTTTAGTGATCCAGGTGCTCAACTCCTACAGCTAAAAGAGAAGAAAGCCTGACTATTGTGCCAACTGGCAGCAGATCTTGACATCATCCACATAGCACTGGTTTTAGGTGCATGCAGAATGTTAAGAGTTTTGAGGTTTAAAAAGCTTCTGCCCAGATTTCAGAAGAAGATCTGGGAGCACAGGCAGTATGCCCCTGAGAAGGCAATGTGTGAAGCTGTAAGAGTGAAGCCAAAGGTGCAGTAGAGAACCTAGAAGTTTGGAAAATCCAAGAAAGTTGATCATTTAAGGGAAGCTTTGAGGACTGAACAAACCAAGTCTAAGAGAGAAGCTCTGGGAGGTATACCCAACAGAAAGGCCACAGAGGCAGAGCCATTCAAACCCTTTAGAGCTCACAACTTGCCAGATTGCTTTGGATATTCCACATGGAACTACAGCACTTAATATTTGCCCTGCTGGACTTTGAACTTGCTTTTGTTTCATTCTTTTGTACCCCCTGTTTGTAACTTTTGGAATGAAAATGTTTATCTTGTGCCATTGTATGTTGCATGTGTTTAACTTTCTTTTCATTTGTACAGAGGCTCATGGGTAAAAGTTTGTTTTAAATCTCAGAGAAGACTTGGACTTGAACTTTTCAGCAATGCTGAAATTTTTAGGACTTTGGAAACTTTTGGAGATGGAATAAATGTCTTTTGCATATGGATGCTCATGAGTCTTTGTGGGGGCAAGGGCAGAGTGCTACGGTTTGTTTCTAGATGTCCCACTAAAACCTCACTCAGACATGGAAAAGGGCTTCTAGAGTTTGTAATTGAGTCATAGTCTAATGCTGGAATAAGGGTGTGAGTTTTACTCCAGCCCTGGCATGGGTAGCCTGCTTACAATATAATGGAAAGAAAGAGGCTTGCTCTCACACTTCTCCACTTTTTGCTTGTTGCTTTTACTGTCTTCTCTAGCCATGAACTGTTGCCCTCTGCCATGTTCCACTCTGCCTTGGAGTCAGCTGATTATGGACTGAAACCTCCACAAACTCTGAACAAAATAAAGCTTTCCTTCCTTCCTGTCAGGTATTTTGCCTCTTCAACAGGAGAAAGTAACTATGACAAGTAGCTAGCAATTTTTTTTACCGGTTCTCTAGGTTGGCTCTTATTCTGTTACCTATTTCCTTTGACATGTAGAAAATTGAATTTGATAGAATTTCATTTGATGATTCTTCATGGTATTTTTTCTACAATTGTGGGATCTCTTTCAGAAAATCCTTGCATATGTTTCTATGTTCATGGATTTTACCTGTTTTATCTTCCAGAAGATTATTTTTGTCCTAACACCTAGGTTTCTGATCCATTTTTATTTGATTCTAGTACAGAGTGAGACTGGCGTCTGGATTCATTCTTCTCTATATGGTTAATCAGTTTTACCAGCACAATACGTTAAAGAGGTTACACTTTCTCCAATGTAGTTTTGGCCCCTTTGTCAAAAAATCAAATGGCCATAGGATCCTGAATGTTCCATTGATTAATATTTTTTATGCCAGTATCATGTTATTTTTGTCAGTATCACTTTTTAATACAATTTGAGATCTGAGGTTGTGATACCTACTGCTTTGTTCTTGCTGCTTAGGATTGCTTTGGCTATTCTGGTTCCAGATAAATTTTAGGATTCTTCTCTCCAGCTCTGTGAAGAATGCTGTTAAATTTTTTGTTTAGGAGTACATTAAATTAATGTATCAGTTTTGGTAATATGACCATTTTGAAAATATTCATTTTTCCTATCCAAGAATAGATGATATCTTTCCATTTTCTGATGTCCTATTCAATCGCTTTTTGCAAAGTGCTATAGTGTTCATTATAGAGATATTTCACTTTCTTGTTAAGGTTAATTCTTACATATTTAATTTTTTAAAAGTTATTATAAATGAGATTATTTTTCTGATCTGTTTCTCAGTAGATTAACTGTTGGGGTACAGGAATATTATTGATTTTGTATCTTGCCACTTTGCTGCATTTATTAGTTCTAAAAGATTTTTGGTGTTTTGGGGGTCTTTATATAAGGTATCATACCATCTTCAAATGTTATTTGACTTCTTATTTTCCTATACATATCCCTTTAATTTGTTTCTCTTGCCTGATTGCTCTAGCTAAAGTTTTGAATACTATACTGAATAGGCATAAGGTGGACTTCCTTTTCTTGGTCCTAGTTTTAGTGGGGAAGCTTTCAGCTTTTACCTGTTTATTATGGTGTTGGTAGTGAATGTTATAAATGGCTTTTATCAGATAGAGGTAGGTTCTTCTATACCTACTTTTTGTCAGGGTCTTTGTCATGAAGGGATGTGGTTACTTTGTCAGAGGCCTTTTCTGTGGCTATTGAGATAACTGTATGATTTTGGTTCTTGCTTCTATTTCTGAGACATAGTGCATTTATTGACTGGTATATGTTGAGCCAGTCTTTCATCCCTGAGATGAAGCTGACTTGAGGTTTTGAATGATTTGCCTCATTTTTGTTTGCAAGTATCTCATGGATTTTAACATCTATGTTATTTAAGGAGACTGAACTGTCATTTTTGTTATTGTTGTTAAGTCTTTATCAAATTTTGGTATCAGGGTAATGCTAGTTTCTGGGAATGACTTTGACAGTACTCTTTCTCTTTCAGTGTCATGGAAGAGTTTTAGGAGTATTGGTGTTAGATCTTCCCTGAAGTTTTTATAAAATTCTGCAGGGAAGTCATTGGGTTTTTGGATTTCCTTACATGGTAAAGATTGTTTTCCAGTGCCCATTTCATAGCCTGTTATTGTCTATTCAGGGTTTTTATATTTTCTTGATTCAGTTTGGTAATTCATGTACCTAGAAATTTATCCATGTGTTCTAGGTTCTGCAGTTTACCAAAGTATAAACTTTTGAAATAGTCTTATTGATTTACATTTGTAACCATTGTGACTTTTTGGCTTCATTTCTAATTGTATTGGTATGGATATCTTATTTTCTTCTTTTGCAAAGTTTGGCTAAGGTTTATCAATCTTCTTTACCCTTTCAAAGAACCATCTCTTTGATTCACTGTTGCTCTGTGTTGCCCTTTTAGCCTCAATTTTATTAAGTTCAACTCTAATATTTATAATGTCTATTTCTTGAATTTGAATTGTTCTTGTTTATCTAGGATTTTGAGATGTATCATTGTTATTTCTTTGAGATCACTCTGCTCTTTCAATGTGTGTAGTAGAACTTTCCTCAGGATTGTTTTCATTGTGTCCTATACATTTTTGTTGTTGTTGTTGTTGTTGTAATTCAATTGTCATTTGATTCTGGAAACTTTTTAACTTCTTCTGTGATTCATTCATTGTTCAATAATGTACTACTTAATCTCAGTTTTTCTCCATAGTTTCTGTGGTTTCTTTCATTGTTGATTTCTAGTCTCACTGTATTATGACTGAATAGTATGCATGTGATTATTTCCATTCTTTTTTATTTATCTAAGCATCCTTTACAGCTTAAGATGTGGTCTATTTTGGAAAAACTTCCATATACTGCTAAGAAAAATATGTATTCTGTTGTTGGTTAAAATATTCTATAGGTATCTGTTAAGTCCATTTGTTCAATGAGTGATTTAATCCTTGGGTTTTTTTTTTTTTTGTGTGTGTGTGTGTGTGAGTCTGGTTGGCAACTTCTATTCGTGAGGGTGGGATATTGAAGTTCTTTGATGTGATTATATTGGTGTCTTTCTCTCCTTTTATGCTAATTTTCTTTTTATGAAATGGGTGTGCCAACATTCACTCTATATGTATTTATAATTGTTATCTCTTCTTGTTAAATTATTCCCTTTACAAGTATATAGTGGCCATCTGTATTTATTCTCATTAATTTTGGCTTGAAGTATGCTGTGCCTAAAAATAAGATAGCTACTGCCACTTGCTTTCTGTTTCTTTAGAGTAACAGTTTCTATCTTTTCACTTTTAGTCTTTGTTTTGGATTCACAGTGGATGTATGGTTGGGCTTTGTTTTTTTATTCAATTTGCTGTCTGTCTTTGATTGGAGAGTTAATATTTTTGACACTGAGAATTACTGTTGTCAGATATTTACTAATATTGTTATGTCAAAAATTATTATTGTAAGATATTTACTAATCCTGTCATGTAATTATTTTTTCAGTGCTTACTCCTTTATTTTTTTCCTTTGTCAATTACTATCTCTTTAGGATCATTGATGTTGATGACCTCTCTGTCTGTCTAGGATGTATTTTTGAAAGTGCTGGTTTAGTGGTCATGTATTTCTTTACAATTTGTTTGTCATGGAAAATCTTTACTTCTCCATTAATTTTGGAGGTTAGTTTTGTATTTACTTAAGCATATTCTATGTGCTAATATATGGTCTATTATAGAGAATGTCACATGTACATGTGAGAAGAATGTGTATTCTTATGTTATTGGGTGGAACATTCTGTAAACATTTAGTAAGTCCATTTGTTCACAGGTTTGATTCAGTTCTGTAATTTCTTTGTTGACTTTTTATCTAGTTGGTCTATCTCTTTGTGACAATTGAGTATTAAGGTCCCCTATTCAAACTGTGTTATTGCATAGTTGATTTTTCATGTCTATTAGTATTTATCTTATATAGTTGGGTGCTCCCACATTTGGTGCATGGATATTTATGATTGCTATCCCCTCCTTTTAAAGTTTTTCCCCGACAAGTATGTAGTGACATTTTTTAAATCTCTTTTGATCATTTTTGGTTTGAAATTCACATTGTGTACAAACAGAATAGCTACCCCTGCTTTTTTCTGGATTCTTGTTGGCTGGAATATTGTTTTCCATTCTTTGACTTTCAGTCTATGAGTTTATTTTTGAGTTAGATATGTTTCTTGTATACAGAATATTGTTGGCTCTTGTTTCTTAACTCATTCTGTCTTTCTTTTATTGGTGAATTGAGATCATTTCCATTGAGGGTTACAACTGATATGCATTGGCTTATATTTATTATGTTGTTTTCCTGTTGTTGGTTCCTTGTTTTTCCCCTTTAATTGCTTGTCCTGCCTGGTGATTTCTGTCTGTTGGTGTTCTGGGAATTGTGGTCATTTTTATCTCTATCTAGGATATCTTTCAGTACTCTTTCTAGGATTGGTTTGGTGGACATGAATTTCTTCCACTATTCTTTGTCATGGAAATATCTTATTTCTCCATTAATTTTGAAAAATAATTTTGCAAGGTACATCAATATGGGTTTCAAATACTTCACTTCAAGCTTGACTTGACTGTTTGTGTTGTGTTGTGTTGTGTGATTCTAACGGGCTTTCCTGGATACGTGATGTGTTTCTTTCTCTAACAGCTTTCAGTATTCTGTTTTTATGCTGAATTTCTGGGATCTTGATTATTATATGTATGTGAGATTTGTTTTGGTTATGGCTCTTTAGAGTTCTATATGTCTCACTTATCTGTATTTTAGATTATTTTCCTATGATTGGGAAATTTTCTGTTATTACTACTATAAATAGTTTTTTATTTATGTCATTTGTGTTGACTACTGAATTCTGATTGACATCCATCAAGCTTTTATTGTTTTTATTTGCCTCATTTTGGAGTTGTTGAATTGTTATTTCATGGTTCCTTGTTATTTTTAAGAGTTCTTTCTTTTTGTGATCCTGTCTTCAAGGTCTGAAAATCTATCTTCAGTTTTGTTCAAGTAGTTTTGCCAGCCTTCAGTGGAATTTTTAATTCCCTGGATATTTCTTTGAATTTGTTTCATGCATTCTATTTCTTTCCTATATTGTTCATTGAAGATTTCCTTCATTTTTGCATGTTCATATACTTTTTAATCTGTGTTCTCTAGCTATGCTGAGCAACTCCTTCATTATGGTTGACATTTCTTTCTTTACCTGAGAGATTATTTGATTGATTTCCTCTATAGCCTCAAGGATTTGTTTCTTTACTTCACTTGTTATCTTTTCAGAAATTTTAGGTATGTGACTTCCAGTGTTGGCTGTTTTAATGTCTCCTATACTTTGTTGCAAATGTGCTGAGTGTTTGAGATTGCATTCTGCTTTTTTTCTCATTTTTACCTCTTGGTTAATGTTTTGGTCTTTTCAATCTTGCTAGTCTCAACTGTCCATCCTGTGTTCTTAGGATCCTACTGTGTGGCTGACATTCACCCAGTTGCTGGATCCTACAGTGCAGGGGAGGGGCCAGTCACTTGAATTCCCTCTGTGAGGCCAGTTCACTGAGTCCAGGTCACTGAGTCCTATATCCTTGTGAGGCTGACTAGCCTAGGAGTATTGATGTGAACTAACCCTTAGCTTGTACTGTTACTCTGGTATTAGACTTGTTCAGGCTGCCAGACCCACTTGTGCATAATGTGTACACCACTAGGACCCTACTGTGTCACTTGGGATCTCTCAGGCCCAGCAAGTTTTCTCCAGGTTGGGGAGGCTTTGCCGGTATTCTTGCCAGCCCACCTGGGGTTCTCAGTATGGAAGAAGGGCTCATTCACACTTTTGCCAAGGTCCTTTAGTCAGGGACAAGGTTCACCAACGCTCTTGCCGATCCACTGAAGTCCTCTGCTTGGGGGAGACTCAATGCACTCTTGCTGGTCTGCTGAGGTTCTCTGGGTGGAGGGCGATTACTGAGGCTTCTATCAGCCCACTGAAGTGCTGCAGGTGGTGAAAGGAGTCACTGACACTCCTATGGGCTGCTGATGTGACCTGGGTGAGGGGCAGGGGAGCTTGAGTTCATTTTAAAATTTCTATTTTTTAACAAAATTCTCATTCACACCTTTTTTCTTATTTAACTCAATCAGCTTATTATTTGTTTTTTTAAGCTACTGAAAATTTTATCAACTCACTTATCTATTTATTTACATCTTTATGCTTATTAAACATGTGATGAATTTGCTTATATTTTTCTTTTTTGATCTCTTTAGATACTTTCACCATTTTGTTTTTAGTTCTACGCCCTTAACCTACTCTGTTTCAGTGCCTGTAAGATTAGCTTTATGAGATTTATGAGTTTTTTAGAGGCTTCTTGTTGCCTTACTTTCTCAAGTTTCTTCTGTTATTGTGCTGTGTGTTGAAGACAGACTGAGCAGAAAAACTTGGTCACTACATGAAAATCTCTTTAATTAGAGTCTGTCTCTCTGTGATGAGTCCCTGAGATTGTTTATGTTTTGGTCTTTATAGCCTCCTCTAACCTACCAAACAAATATTTGAGGGTCTTCTTAGTAGTCAGCCTTCTTCTGGGGAGTTAGTTCCCTGCAATAATCAGTGAGGGGAAAATATATTACAGTAATGTTGATGACACAAAGAAAAACAAGATAATGCACATAGTAACTAAAATCAGCAACTATGCCACCCTTAAAAATAGAAAAGAAATCAGAAATAACACATAATACAGTTATGGACAAAATGGGATATTGATATAACATAAGAAAATAGATTTTCAATAATAGAAATACAATGGCAAACCAAATACTTATTGTTATGGTTTGTGTCTAGATGTTCTCCCAAAGCCTCATTCAGTCATGGTGGTGGGCTACTAGAGTTTGTGACTGATTCTTGGTCCAGTGCTGGGATTATGGGTGTGATATTATACTTGCCTTGGGTCTGGCAATCTCATATGCTGTAAGGGAGAGAAAGAGGCTTGCTTTGCACTTCTCCCTTCACTGCTATGAACTGTTGCTCTCTGCCATGACTCACCATGCCTTGAACTGAATATGGACTGAAACTTCCACAAACTGAGCTAAGTAAACCTTTCCTTATTTCATTTTGGGTGTTGTGTATTTTGTCTCATCAATGAGAGAAAAGTAACCAAGATATACAGTACATATGTACTATAAGCAACAACTATGGCACCATTAATAATAGAAAAATAATTAGCAATAATAGCATAAACTGAATAGCTAAAATTAATTAAACTTAGTAATAATAAAGTGGAAGATTGGGAAAAGGAGGAAATACAATTTTTAAAAAAACTAAAGGAATATAAGAGAAAATTGAGACAAAATTCATTTAAGGAATAAAATAATGTAAATGTAATTAGACAAAAAAACAAAAAAAAATGAAAAAGAAAAGTAAAAGAAGAAGTGTAAAATAAAGAACATAAGGAAGGAAATAAACAATAAGAAAACCCCAAAAAATAAAAAAAGAGAAATAGGCCCCAAAATTACCCTTCATTGAGATATTTGGATGAGTTGTTTCTTTCTGCCCTTGTAGAACTGTAACCCTCCAGTTATAGGAGAAGGATACTGAATCACAAATACTGCCTACTGTATTACCATACCAACTTTTTCTGTGTGAATGCTGAAACTGTGGGTAGGGTCAGTAAATGGTATGTTGTTTACCTCAGAGGAGTATTCACTCCAGAACCTTTCAGTATTTGTGCCTTTTAGTGCATTCTAAGCTACTTCTATCCATAATGAGCTTTGCAGCCTGTAGACTTGTGAGGTGCCCTACTTAGTCCAAGAGTCTCTCTGTCTGTATGTCCCAGGATATGACAAACTTCCAAATTCAAGCATGTATCTGATTATTTTTGCAGGTAGGGAAAACAAACAGGCCACTAATTTCTATCCTGGAAGTAAATGTGAGGGGAGTCAAGCAGCACTCTGGACTTGAGTATGGCACTTTTTAAACCTAGCCCACTCACAAAATTACACAATACCAGCCTTGCTTCTCACCACACAGGACAGGACCACTGTATCTTCCACAATCTGAGCTCCCCAATGTTTCAGTATCTCAGGGGGTTAGCAAATAGCTTGCTATTTTTCCATCACTGCCTTTTATGTTTATCTCTCATGTAGTCTCTGTGGTAGGATAACCTCAGAGACACTGAACTGTGGTTGTTCCAAGACTTCTGGTTTCTGGAGTATCTCACTCTTAATAAACCTTTTCTCAAAATGTCTCCTGATTATATCACTCTCAAATATGGCAGGCACTGCAATGTTCTTCTCTACTGCCAGCCTGCTGTGAAAAAAGGAGTCATTTCTCAGACTAAAACCCTATAATGATTTTGCATATAATAACTGTGGGCTTTTTTGGGGGCTGGTGCTTTTGGTTCACCAGGGCTGTCAACCGTCTATGGGATTACTTTTTTTGTGGAGATAGACCTCTTCTCGCGCAAGAGTTGGTGGTAGCATTTCAGACTGCTTTGTTCTTTTCTCTGTGTTGTGTTTAGTTTCTCCAATTTCTTAGTGATTTCTAGCTCTCCTGTCTGCCCTTTCCAGAATTCCAGAGCAATTTTTCTCTGTATCTTTGCTATACTGTTTTCCAGTGTCTCCATTCTAGATGTTGGTGTGTCTATAATCTGCTTGTCACTTTCACTCTGCATTTTCCCCTTCTGGTATCAAAGTTTAGCAAGACCCTTTCTCTAAGCATTGTTTGATTGAGCAGACAGGAGTGTAATTGATGCAAGATAAAACCATTCTGATGACTAGTTTCCTAGTGATAGCATTTTTAGTAACTCAAAAGTAGCCACCATGTAGGGGTGTGCACTAGTCTTGACTAAAACTTCTGATTCAGAAACAGCTATATATATAACAAGTATTATTGTTCATATTTGCATGATTCATAGGTTCACTGGCCTAGAAGTGTGTTGATTTTACTCTAACAGTAAGGTAGCTGTGAAAATTTAAGACTTAGGGAAGGTTAAGTTTATTGTATAACATCACGTTTGCCTTTAACAATTCCTCTCTTGAAGAAGAGAGCATGATAATTGCATAGAGTCTACTTCTGCTTTCTTATAAACAAAGGCTGTGAAATTTGTACAGCATAAAGTTCAGACTTATAAAAATACTTGTTTCACATGTACAACTTGACTTGTCCTATATATTAGGTGTTTAAAAACATCATGGTTTCATCAGTTACAAAATGCAGATGCAGATAAATTCAGTCACAATCTAATTTCTTTCCAAATCAACAGGATTGGCAAAGGTATGAAGAACATTATTTTTATGGTCCCTTTCTTAGGGAAGTTGTTGTTTTTATAATTATCTCTTCAATGACTTTAGGGTCAAGGTTTCCCTAAAAATTGGTCTTTATAACCTTCCATTTTATTGAAGGAGCACCACAGGATTCAAGTGGATGGTCATTTGTACAAAGGCTAACAGAGACATGCTCTTGTGAGAACTGTATAAAGACTTATTCCTGACTAGATACTTCTGGAAATTCTAAAGGGCAGACAAGGTTCCAACAGAATTTGACACAGATTATCTTCATTTAAAAATGTGGTAAAATATGTATAATGTTACCATTTTAACCACTCTTAAGTGTCAAGTCAGTAGTGGCAACATGTTACTCATGTTGTGCAACCATTGTACTATAATTTTCCAGAATGTTTTCATTATTCTAAACTTAAACTTTGTGCTCAACATCTATTTTAGATATCTCATATAAGTGGAATTATAGATTATTTTTCCTTTTGTATTTTGTTTATTTAATTTAGTAAAATATATTTTAAAGTCATACTCATTGCATCATGTATATTATGAGTTCACTATTGTTTTTTAGCTAAGTTATATTCCTCTCTACTTTTTAATAGTTATAAAAATCAAACCTTTGGTGATAATTTATTTGTAGATTTCTCTAGGTCTATAATAAGGACTTTTCCTTTTTGTTCTCAATAAAGCCATTAACTTTAAAGCCTTAAAGAAGAGATGAAAAAGTTAGTGAAGAGTCATGTGTGTGTATGTGTGATAATTAATTGTGATGTCAATGAGTACAGATTGACAAAGGTCTACCACATGAGTGGAAAACAGTTCTGAGTATGTCTGGATGATTCACTTGTGAGCTGAAAACTGGAGAAGCAAAACCCATCCTGGACAGGGGTGGCACCAATAAATAGGCTTATAGCCTGGATAGTATAAAAAGGGAAAGAAGAAATCTTTCCTCTTGCTTCTTGGGAGGAGCTCCAGTTTTTGACATTGCCTTTGGATGTTTGTCTCCCAGCTGGCCTTCCAGCACAGATTCTTCAGCCTTCCAGTGCAGACTCTATTGCCTACCAACCCAGACCCTTCATCTTTCTGAAACGAACTCATATGGTACACTGCAGTGTGGTTCAAGATTTTAACTGTCAACTGGGTCCTTCAGCTCTTCAATGCACAGATGGCCTTTTGGCATTCTTCTACCCTTTATTCTATAGGCATCTATTGTAAGTGTACTTTGCAAATACTTTATAATATATATTATACATGATATGTATAATATAACATATATAATTATAATAATATAATACAGTATAATATTATTAAATCTATTCCAGTAGGGAACTTTACCTGATGCAGTGTGCATGTGCCTTAGTAGACAGTCATGAATCAGGCTATGTGTGTACAATATTTAAAAATAGCTGAATGTTATCTTGCTAATGAGGCTTGTAGGTATATGATGTTAGATAGAAAGGAGTCCCCAAGGTTATAGATTCAGATGAACACTAGAAATTGTCTGGACCCCTCTCTTATTTATTTTAATATTTAATAGACATTATTGCTTATTCACTGTCTTTACATGGAAAGAGCTTAATGTAGAAATTGAACATAATATCAAATTTACCTTATATGGAAGAACTGTTCAGAGAAATCTTTATATTTAAAAACTAAGAGAAATAATATAAAAAACAACTGTTTCATATTTCTTTTTAAGTGTTTTTAAATTAGTACTTTATGCCAGAATAAACTGTTACTGTATCTATGCCTTATAGCTATATTTTACATTTTAGAATAATCTATATGTGAAAGCAGCAAGTTAGTTACCTGATAGGTTTTGGTATCATGTATAGCACAAAGCAGAAAGTGTTTTTCTTGTCTGGATATCAGGGTAAACCTGTCAGCTCTTTTGCCAAAGCCCAGTCTGTGGTAAATCCTCTTTAAAGCACCCTTTCCTTTTACAGCACATTATTATCTGTAGAAAAAAATAAAGTGTTAGTAATATAGGAACCAGATCTATAAAGAGGCTTTTAATTTTGGTTATTAACTCCTTATCAAATATATGATTTGCAAATATTTTCTTACATTCTATGTGTTACCTTTTGTAAATTATTTCCTTTGTTTTACAGAAGCTTTTTAGTTTAATGTAGTTCTACTTGCAGATTTTTTACTTTTGTTGCCAATGTTTTTGGTGTCACACTTTTTAGGCTAAACCAAGGCACAACTGAGACCACGGAGGCAGGCAAAGTTGAAGCAGCCAACAAGGACTTTATTGCTGACCTGGTGTAGTCATTTCAAGAGCAAGAAGACTGTTGGCCCTGAGAAGAGGTGAGGGCATGTTTTCATAAGGGGGTTTAGGTAGGGGAGGGAGTATCGATGAGGGGGTGTAAGATTTTGGGTCTCTGAGTAGGGGGGGTCTAAGGCTAAGTGATAGATAGGATTGCAACTAGTGATTGGGGAAGGAAAGATCTCTTTAAAATAACAAGGAACCATGAAATAACAACTCAACGGCTGCAAGACGATGCTAGAAAAATAATTTAAGCATGATAGGTATCATTGAAGAAGCCGGGTTCAACACAAATGACATAAGAATACTATCTATAAAAGTAGTAGCAGAGGGGTTAGTGATTAAGCTCAGTGGCATAAGCGTCTACCTAGCAAGCGCAAGGTTGTGAGTTCAATCCCTGGTACAAAAAAAAAAAAAAATAGAGTAAAACTTCCCAAACATGGGAAAAGGATCTGGAATGCAGATAAGTGAGATATACAGGACTCCAACTAGCCATAACCAAAACAAATCTACACCAAGACATACAATAACCAAGATCCCAGAAATTCAGCATAAAAACCGAATACTGAAAGCTGTTAGAGAAAAGAAAGAGGTCACCTATAAAGGAAAACCAGTCAGAATCATGGTACACTTGTCAACACAAACCATCAAATCAAGAAGAGTTTGAGTGAAGTGTTTCAAATCCTGAAAGAAAACAACTTACAACTCTGATTGATGTACCCTGCAAAACTATCTTTCAAAGTGGATGGAAAAATAAGATACTTCCACAATAAAGAACAACTGAAAGAATTTATGACCACCAAACCAACCCTATGGATAGTGCTGAAGGATATCCTAGAGAGAGATAAAAATGACCATGACGGCAGCTGAGGAGGATCTCCAAACAGGACAGGCAATAGAATGAAGAGGAAAAGTGGAGGGCCAACAGCAGGAGGATGGCAGGGCAGAGACAAACTAATATATACTAGTTGTAACTACTAATGTAGACAGCCTCAATTAACCAATAAAAAGAAACACATGGAAAGTGGATCAAGAAACAAGATCCATCAATACACTGTATACAAGAAACACATTTAACTCAAAAGGAAATTCATAGCCTGAAAATCAAAGGAGAGAAAACAATTGTTTCACATGACAGGAGAACAGAAAAAAAGCAAGGGTAACTTCCCCATCACCAACAGAATGGATAAGAAAGAAACGGTATTTTCATACAATGGAAAGCTACTCAGCTATAAAGTAGAATAATCTCAAAGCTCTTGTAGGTAAATGGATGCAACTGGAGATCATGCTCATGGGAAAAATGATTAGAACTCATACAGGTGAACACTGAGTTATCTGCACAGCATAAAATACTGAAGGAGTTAGTGGGATCCAAAAAGCACAACAGATACTATGAAAGTGATAGAGGAGGAAACCTAGGAGGGGAATATGGTAACCACTGTTAATTTCTTGTCTTGTCTTGAACTCTTGCATCACTTTCATAATTTTGTTATGTTTGGTTTTATTCTGTTTTGTTTTGATAGATTTTATTGTTCCTGATGGTATGGGCAGCTATTTTGAAGATAAAGGGATGTATTATGGTAACCATTGTTGGTTTCCTATTATCTTGTTTTCAAGTCCTATAATACTTTCATTCTTTGTCTAATTAATTTTATTCTGTTTTGTGTTGTTTTATTTTATTATGTGTGATGGTATGGACAGCTATTTTAAAGAAAATGAGAAATTGTGGTAGCAATTATTCATTTCCTGTTATTTTGTTTTGACACCTTGTAATGCTTACATTCTTTTATTTTGTTTTACTTTAGTCTGTTTTCTATTGTTCATTTTCATTATTGTGAAGGCAAGGACAGCTATTGCAAAGAAATCAAGAAACATTATGGTAGCCATTGGTATTTCCTATTGTCTTGTTTTGTAGTCCCATAATGCTTTCATTCTTTTGTTTTGATCGGTTTTGTTCTATTTTGTTTTGTTTTATTCTCTTTAAAACATAAAAAACAATGAATGGATAAAGAAGATGTGGATTTTTTATACAGTGGAATATTAACCACACAAAAGGTAAATTGGAGACATTTCTAGTTAAATGGTTGCACCTTGAGACCTTATTGTTAAGTGAAAGAAATCAGACACAGGTGTCCAAATATTCCATCATTTCTCTGGTGTGTGAAATAAGGATCCAAATGTACAATAGGTATTGTAAAATATGAAGAATATGTTCAAACGATAAGGCGAATTAGGATGGGGTAGAGGGAAAAGAGGAAAGGGTGAAAAAAGAGAATAGAAGGAAATAATGGAAATAAAGCTTTTGTAAATAAAGAAGGAAAGAGGAGTTAAAGGAAGGGGAGGAGAATGGAAAAAGGAAGAATCAAGACAGTTCATGTACAGGCACAAATTCTCTCTGATGAATGTGATTAGTTAAAATGTACCAATAAAGGAAATGAGCAGAAGCCTGCATCAGGCGTAGGCTGCCCAGGACCTCCACCGTGGGCCCGCCCTGTCTCTGGGAACTGAGCAGAAGCCTGCAGCAGGGGTAGGCTGCCCAGGATCTCCACCTTGGGCCCGCCTTGCCTCCGGGAACTTAGCAGAAGCCTGTATCAGGGGTAAGCTGCCCAGAACCTCCACCATGGGCCTACCATGCCACCTGGAACTCAGTGCAAGCCCATGTCAGGGGTAGGCTACCCTGAACCTTCCCTGTGGGCCTGCCCTGCCACTGGGAACATCAAGGAGGCCCACACAAGACTGAAAACTGCCCTGGACTGCTACAGATGGGCCCGCCCTCCCACCTGGAACAGCAGAAGATCTCAGTGGTATCCAGTTAGAGTGAGAAAATTTGGAACTTTGCTCGCAGGTGGTGAACTTTGGACTACACCAGATTGACTATATCAATGTGGTGAGTATACCCCTAAAATAGAGGTGTACAGGGGATAAATAGGGCCAGTAGGAAAACCACCTCCAACTAACTGTAAGACTTTGGTGTGTCTGAAAAGAGTGTGTGATACTCTCCTACATATAGAAAACAACAGGCAGAGTGAAAATGACAAAATGAAAAAGCAAAATGCAGTCTCAAACATATAGTTCACCAGAAGCAAGTATAGGAGACATTGAAATAGAGCACCCCAAAAGTAACACAATGGGAATCTGAAAAGATAGCCAGTGAAATAAAAAAAAAACAACTGCATCAGGCTAGAGAGGAAATCAAATTAGAAGTACTCTCCAATGTAAAGATAGAAATAATAACTTTAGTAAAGGAGTTGTTGAATGCAGCTAAAGAAGAACTAGAGAAAAAAGTACATGAGCATGGGAAACTGATTGAAACTTTGAATGAACAATATACAAAACAAGCACAATTCATGAAACAAACTCAAAGAGACATCCAAGAAACAAAAAATTCTATTGAAAGCGTGCAAAACCGCCTAAAGGAAGCTGATGATAGGATTTTGGACCTTGAGGACAGGATCACAGTTAGTGATCAGGAAAGGATAGAACTTTTAAAAATAACAAAGCAGCATGAAATGACAATCCGGAAGCTTCATGATGATGCCAAGAGCAACAATATAACAATAATGGGCATTAGTGAAGATACAGGAGTGCAGGCAAATGAAATACATAAAGTATTTACAGAAATAATAGCAGAAATTTCCCAAACATGGGGAAAGAATCTGATATGCAGATAAGTGAGGCATATAGAACACCAAACAGTCACAATCAACATAAATCCACACCCAGACACATAATAATTAAGATCTCAGACATACAGCATGAAAACAGAATATTAAAAGCTGTCAGAAAAAAGACACAATTCACCTATCACGGTAGACTTTTCAGCACAAACCCTCAAGTCAAGAAGAGCTTGGAGTGAGATATTTCAAGCCCTGAAAGAAAACAATCTTCAACCCAGACTGATGTACCTAGCAAAACTTTCATTCAAATTTAATGGAGAAACATGATACTTCCATGACAAAGAGCAACTGAGGAAATTCATGTCCACCAAACCAACACTAGAAAGAGTACTGAAGGACATGCTAGAGAGAGATAAAAATGACTACAGTCCCCAAAACAACAACAGAAAGAAACAGGTAAGATAAGCAATTAAATGAGAGGAAAAGCAGAAAGAAACAACTGGAACATAACATGGCAAAGTCGAGCCAGTACATATCAGTGCTATCCATAAATATAAATGGCCTCAATTCACCTATAAAAAGAAATAGATTGACAGAATGGATCACAAAACAGGACCCCACAATATGCTGTATAAAAGAAACACATCTCACCCAAAAGGAAACTCATAGATTAAAAGTCAAAGGATGGGAAACAGTATTCCATGCAACAGGAACCCAGAAAAAAGCAGGGGTATCTATTCTATTTGCAGACAACATGAACTTCAAACCTAAAATGATTAAAAGAGATAGAGAAGGTCATTACATACTTGTTAGTGGTAAAATTTAAGAGGAAGAACTAACAATTATAAATATATATGTGCCAAATATAGGAGCACCCAACTATATAAGACAGATACTAATGGACATGAAAAACCAAATACACAAAACACAATTATAATAGGAGATTTTAACATTGTCACAAAGAGATAGATCAACTAGACAAAAAGTCAGCAAAGAAATAACAGAACTGAATCATACATGTGAGCAATTGGACTTAGTAGATGTTTACAGAGTGTTCCACCCAACCACATCAGAATACACATTCTTTTCAGCTGCACATGGGATGTCCTCCAAAATAGACCATATATTATCCCATAAAACATTCTTAAGTGAATGCAAAGGTATTGAAATCATACCATGCATAGTGTCTGACCATAGTGCAATGAAATTGGAAATTAATGGCAAAAGAAATTGTAAAACCTATATAAATACATGGAAATTAAATAACAGCCTTTTGAACAACCAGTGGGCTACAGATGAAATTAAAGAAGAAATAAAACAATACCTGCAATTCAATGAAAATATAGAAACAACATACTGTAATCTGTGGGATGCAATGAAAGCAGTCTTAAGAGGGAAATATATAGCAATAAACTGTCATATCAAGAAAATAGAATGAGCACAAATAAACAACCTAATGCTCCATCGCAAGTGTCTAGAAAAAAGAAGAGCAAGCTGAACCCAATGCTCATAGAAGAGAGGAAATTGTAAAGATTAGAGCAGACATCAATGCAATTGAAACTAAAAAAACAATACAAAGAAGTAATGAATCAAAAAGCTGGTTTTTTGAGAGAATCAACAAAATTGACCAACCCCTAGCTAACCTTATCAAGAGAAAGAAAGAAAAAACCCAAATTCATGCAATAAGAACTGAAAAGGGAGAAATTACTACAGATCCCATGGAAATTCAAAAGATCATCAAAATCTACTTTCAAAATCTTTACTCACATAGAGTAGAAAACACAGAGGAAATGAACAGATTTCTAGAAACATATGAACTACCAAAGCTCAACCAAGAAGATACAGCAATTTTGAACAAACCAATATCAGCTATTGAAATTGAAAATGTAATTAAAAACTTACCAACAAAGAAAAGCCCAGGTCCTGATGGATTCACAGCTGAATTCTACAAGAAATTTAGAGACGATTTGAAGCCAGTACTCCTTAAACTCTTGAACAAAATTGAGAAAAAAGCAATCCTCCCTAAATCATTTCTGGAGGCAAGTATTACTTGGATGCCAAAACCAGAGAAAGATCCAACCAAAAAAGAGAACTATAGGGCAATCTCAGTAATGAACTTTGATGCAAAGATTCTCAACAAAATACTGGCAAATAGAATGCAGCATATCATCAAGAAGATTATACGTCATGACCAAGTGGGGTTCATTCCAGGAATGCAGGGATGGTTTAACATATGCAAATCAATAAATGTAATAATACACCACAGCAACAGAGCCAAAAACAAAAACCACATGGTCTCGATGCAGAAAAAGCTTTCGACAAAGTCCAACACATGTTCATGATAAAAACCTTTCAGAAACTTGGAATACATGGCGTCTACCTCTACCTTATAAAGGCCATCTATGACAAACCAACAGCCAACATTATACTAAATGGACAAAAACTGAAAGCTTTCAGTTTAAAATCAGGAACAAGACAAGGATGTCCACTCTCACCACTCCTTTTCAATATAGTTCTGGAAACACTAGCCAGGGCAATCAGACAAGAGAGAGAAATAAAAGGAATAAAGATAGGAAAGGAAGAAGTTAAATTATCACTATTTGCTATATGACATGATATTCTATATAGAAGACCCAAAAACTCCATTAAAAGACGGCTAGAGGTAATAAACAAGTTCAGCAGTGTAGCTGGATACAAAGTCAATGCTCAAAAATCAATAGCATTCCTGTACACAAACAAAAACTCACTGAGAGAGAAATTATGGAAATATCGCCCTTTACAATAACATGTAAAAAAATGAAATACTTAGGAATCAACCTAACTAAAAATGTAAAAGACCTATATGCTGAAAATTATACTATGCTGAAAAAGGAGATTGAAGAGGATATTAGAAAATGGAAGGATATTCCTTGCTCTTGGTTAGGAAGAACCAACATTGTGAAAATGGCCATACTCCCAAAACTGTTACACAGATTTAACGCAATCCCAATCAAAATACCATTGACATACCTCACAGATCTAGAGAACACACTACTAAAATTCTTTTGGAAACAGAAGAAACCTAGAATAGCAAAGGCAATGCTAGGCAACAAAAGCAAGGCAGGAGGCATCTCAATTCTTGACTTGAAACAGTACTATAAAGCCACAGTGATCAAATCAGCTTGGTACTGGCAAAGAAATAGACCTGAGGATCAATGGAACAGATTAGAAGATGCAAGCACAACTACAAAGACACTCAGCCACCTGATGTTTGACAAAGGGGCTAAATATGTCCACTGGA
>PVLA01016629.1:0-20097 GCA_004027455.1 Hydrochoerus hydrochaeris
GGCTGAACCTTCTAGGTGTGCAAACACAGAGGTCTGTGTGCCCTGCTGCCACAGTGTGAGGATACTCCAGGGATCCTGCTCCATCACTTTACAAATGGCTGACGTGAATACCTAAGGGCACTGCTAGAATCCCACGGTCATAGGATTCTCTAATGACCCTTCCTAAGGAGAAGTGGGCTGCACAGATCCTCTGGCTTAAAAAGTGGGAAGAGAAGATGGGAGGGAGGGAGGGAGGGATGGAGGGAGGGAGGGAGGAAGCTCTTGTAGTACCACTGTAAGTACTTACAAAGTAGATGCTCTGGTCAATGCAGCACGTACATCTTATTAAGGTAAAATTCTCGTGCACTCTGGGAAGAGTTACTGAGGTGAGATAGGCAAGGAAATCTCCCGTCTTTCCAAATGCTTCCTACATTGGGACTGATGGGTTTAGATGTGTTATCAGTGACATTCCCATGAAGCACCCTTGTTACTCACTCACTGGCACTTGTTTGATTTCCCCTTCAAAATATCTTCCAATTTTAGGAGCCTGACAGTTTTATCCTGTCGTTAGATTCATGTCTACCTGCTAACCTGTGAGCTGTTCCTACAGCGCACATGACTCGTGTTGCCCATGCATCAGGACAAGTGCCATTTGGCACACTTGAAATGGTGACTTTTCTATGGGTAGAGAAACACACAAAGGCTAGAGAAGGTAGGCATATTTTATTTTTATTGTGATATGCAGAAAGTAGTATTTACCACTTACTTACAAGAGTTCAGGATTTAGAGGAATTCAACCGCAGTGGATGTTTCTCTGTGCTCTGCTGTGGTGAGTATGGTGCTGCCTTAACTACAATTTTTTACGGAGCTTGGGTTTTGACCTAAGATTTAAGCCCATAGCCATATGTGAGTGTATACTGTTGGCCATTTCTTGTAAGTTATTCCATTAAAATTCTCCAAAATCCTCCATATGGTCTCAATAATACCCTCTTTGACATTCCAAGACAAGGAGTGGGTGCATGTCTAACTCCTTATCACTTATTGGGGTGATGCAGAGTGTGGCACTTTGCTTCTCAGGCACATAACCCAGATTCTAAACATCAGAGTCCGAAGTGAACTTTTATGTCAAAATGCTGTTGCTACTGGATCGTTTCCAGGGTGAGCAACAGGACAGGACATGCCCAGGGCAGATGAATCTGGTGAATTCCCCTGGGAGTAGGGTGCACCCATTTCCGGCTCATTTTTACTTTCTGAAATCAGGCCAGGTTTCAGAACCTTGGACAACACCATCTTCCTACACCTTGGGAGATATTTTTATTCTTGAGTACAGAAAAATTTTCAGAAACAGAGCTTGTCTCAGGATAGGACAGAGTGGCCTCTAGATAGCATCAGACTAAGAGCCTAGTCCTGGCCTTGCATTCACTACATATAGATCCTGAGAAGTCCCCATGGGAAGTGGGCCTCAGGTTGTTCATCCATAAAATGGTTTTTATGCATGTTTTTGGTTATAGGACCAATGGAATATAAGAAATGTTTTAAAACATCTAGTAGAATTTCTGACATACTGCATGTGGGATCTTGGTAAAGAGCTAGTTCTAGTAGTACCTTAACTTTGAGCTCTATCCCCCTTTTTCAGGAAGTCTGTGTGTGTTTCCAGGGAAGCTGCAGTTTATAAAGGAACTCAATAGAGAATCAGGCAAAAATGCTACTCAGCAATCATTAGTTCCTGTGTGTTCTCTACTCTTGTGTTGATTAGAAACCGGGGAGTCTGTCCTTGCTGGTACTGATTTACTGCTCGTGTAGTTTGGGTTAATAACATCTACGCCACTTTCTCTGCCACTGCAACAATTATTTGCATTCACATCACCTTTATCAAAATTCTTAGCTGTGGCTCATAAGGTCTGCATGAAAATGAGAACTAAATCCCAGTCCAATCTAGTTGCAAGGGCAGCCGAGCACAGTCGCAGTTCTAAGAACGTAAGGAAAAATTACATATCCCAATATTACTACGATAAAGTTGCTTCAGAAAGAAAATGATTGAGAACTGATCCTATTGAGTCCTGGCCTAAGACCGGCAAGATGCTTGAAAACAGTGAGAGAGGGTCCTGCAGGGTAAAGCACCCTAGCAGGCAGTCATCTGACCACTTGTGTAACTGGCCAGTGTGACAGGAGTTCGTCACGTGTGTCTTGTAAGATGTCTGAGGCAAAAATGAACTCACAAGGAATGGTTGTCCCCTGGAAAGCTGTCGAGTGGGGACTGCAAGAACCTGTAAAGTGGACACTTTCAGCAGAGAGCAAAGCACCTGGCCAGGGATTTTAGGGCCTCACTTCACCTGAGAGTCACCCTTACCTCTCAGGAAAACCTGGCAGATGCTAGAGATAAGTCCCCTGGTTCATGCCCTATGTATGACCTTGCTTCTCACAGCTCTCCCAGGTGAGGGTTCCTGTCAGCCTCATCCATCACCTAAAAGCACTGCTCAGAGCAGTCTAGGGCCCCAGAGACCTCCTCTGAGGGTCTGCCCTGGCCACTGTGTGGCTGAATTAAATCAACTCCTGCAAAAAGAAGTGCAGTTACCCCCAAGCCCCAAACATCTACTTTTGCACTCACCCATGGCTGCTCTCTGCTATACTCCAACCCTCAGTGCACTATTATAGGCCCTGTTGGTCCTCGAAGGCATCTCTCTCTTTCTGGACATTGATGGTACTGCTGGGTTCCACCATCCCATGGGGTAGGATTAATCCTGCTCAGCCCAGTTTATTCATAACTCCTCCACACACACGGGGTCTTACAAAGGACACATGTGCAATGCATGTTTTGGTCAGTGTATCTTAAGCAGATGAATTTTTATTCATAGTAAATTTCCAGAATATAATTTGATAAATCATGCAAATTTAGTTACACACATATTTTAATAGTATACAATAATAAGGGAAAAAAGAAGAATAAAAATGATTTTCTTTCTTATGTGTAAGCTTCCATTTAACTAGTCTATTTCTATATGATAATAAACAAAATGAAAGGTTTCATGTTTGTCTGATCAAACAGAAAAGATTGTTACACTGGGAAAGAAAAAACAAAATCCATTGTGATCAATGTCACACAAAATCACATTCACAGCAGAAATCACAATGAAATACCAACTAAGAAAAATAAAAATGCATGTGCGATCCATATCATTCTACAATATAGATTTTCAAGTTACTTGAATCTTCTAAAAAGGGAGTAAGATTTCAAAAGTCATAAAGAAAACAGCTCTAACTAACCCAAACATCCAGTTGGCAGGTGCGGTATTTTACTCCCCCTCCCCCTTCATTACTTAGCAAAAGGCCAGCTCCCCAGAAACATAAACTGAGTTTGGGCTTCATTTCACATGGGGTGGGACTTAAACCAGTGACCTTGTTCTGGAACACTCCCTGTCACTGTCACACATCTTACTTATCACAGGCCCTGAACATACCCTTGTCCTTTGTCAAAGCCTGCTCATGGAGTTGTGGGTAAGATCTGGGACCTGTCCTATCAAAAGTTGAACATATGCTTTAAGACTTTCATCTGGGTGGTCTCAGCATGGGCCCTTGGGCCCCACAGGAACTCATAGCGGGCAGGATCACTGTTAGGAACCTGCTGTTGCACCAGGTACCCTTCGCGAACCAAATCCTCTGTGATGAATTTCCAGGGATCCTCAGTAGCAAAGTTCTCTGTCTCACCTAATACCTTCCTGTCTCTCAGTAGTTCCCTGAGGTCTTCCTCACTGAGCCGGTTGCCCTTTATAATGATTGTGCTCAGGATGAGTGTCAGGAGGTCAGCTTTCAGAAACATCTGGATCTTGTTATCCAGCATCCCACTATAAGTGAGGCCCAAGACAGATACAAGCTCATATGTATGGCCAGGGGGACCCACTTCCTTCATCTTAATGCCAAAGCACAGATACATGCACTCACAGAGATTCTTAAATATCACAGGGAAATGCTCATGGTAATCATGGGCCACAATGTGCAGCATTTCTTCCATGGTGACCTGTTCCTTCTTTTGAAACTTCTGGAGCACAAATGGCACCAATTCATCTAACTTGTCATTTAGGGACTCATCCTTCATGACCGGAGGGTCATCCTTGCCCTGTGACAGATTAGGACCCTCCTCTCCTTGCCTGATGGAGCCCTCACAACATTGACTGCTGTTACTAAAAGTCATGGCAGTCTGGGGAGAGGAGATACCCTTAGGATTTTGAGGACAGCTTGATTCCCCATGCCCAGGCTCTTCTGGTGTGGCCCTAATTAAAGCAAAGGAGGAAGAGGACAGAGAGGAAGCTGTGGTTGCTGCTCCCTCCTCATCCTTGAGACCCTGCACATCCGAGAGGACCTGTGCACTACTCTGGCTAAGAGGGCCTCCGCCGAGCTTTGTGTCTTGGCTCACTTGACCATGAGGCATCGTGATATTCTGTGTGGACTGCAAGACTTTGATGCTGAATACTGAGATGCCTGGAGGAGAGTGCGAGACTGTTAGTGTGCTGAGTAGAGAAGAACATCTTATTGCCTCCCACAAAGGCCCATTATTGTTGCCGCCATCTCTTTGGGGGATGCTGTATGACTTTACAAGTTTCTGTTTTCATCTATCTTTGTACCCATGATTCTGGACATGAAGTGAGGTTACTCCCCAGTCTGCAGTAGAACTGTATAGGACAAGGCTCTCTGGAAGATAGTACATCATATGGAGCTGGCATCTATGGACTACGCTGTTCTTGGGTACGGGAAACCCAAAGTATGCATCAGGGTATGCACCTCACCTTGACTCCTGAGACTGCCTGGGTCTCCTCTGCTCTGTGAGTTGAGGAGACTCCTTGCAAAGGAACCTTTCACTTTCAGGATCCTCAATTTCCTGTAAGACACATGGAAGACCTTTCAGGTTTCAAACCCCAAGCACATTTGTGGTCCCAAAGCACTCCCATGAGGGGTGAGATGAACAAATTAGTTGCTTACACTTCTCGGTGAATGATCGCCTCTCTGCTCACTCCAGGCTATCAGTTGTCTTTGGATGCCCAGTGTTGGCCAGAGGCAAATTAGAAAATGTTTCTTCTTTCCTGAGAAGGCACAAAAGACAAAGATGCACACATCTGGAAACAGCTTGCTGGAATCTATAGCTGGAGGTAGAAAATTTCAGTAGGATCCACAAGCCCTAGGACAGGGAAACTGCTCCCTCCATTTTTTGTTAAATAGTTGTCTGGGACTCCTCGTGGGATGACCTGAGGCCACCTTCTTGCAATCATAGACCTATGTCCTTAAAACATTCAAAGAATGGGGGGACCACTCCATGGGTGTTGCCTGGGTCTGATGACGCATTACAAAGGAACAGGCTGAGGTGAATGTGATGTGTTGAGCTAGGGGCTTCATTTTGCCCTTACCTATACTCACAGTATGCCTTGGGATCATCTTTCTCATCCCCTTGCTCCACCTCCCTCCTACCAATGCCTTCAGCTTCCTGAGATAAAAAGTGCAAAATTAACGGAGCAGTCTCAACATGACAGCACTTCCCAGGTTACTCAAGATGTCTGAAGAAGCAAGGTAAAATCTGTGTAGCACCCACAGCTCTGTGTTCAGGTCAAGAATTCCCTAAGTTCTCCGTTACATTCCTCATCTTGACTCTTGGCAGATTTTGGGACACCTGTAAGTCTCCTGATCACAGGGTTACCTTTAGGAAGATCTGCACACTGCATCTCAGAGCAAGACCATCACCTCAATAAGAAGTGAACTGGCAGCCACCCTCTTATCCCCACATGAGTATAACAGCATTGACAACATAACCTGTGCACATCTCACTGGTGATGTGGGATATTTGTTATGAATTAAGTCTAGATCTATTATGAAAGACTCATGGAAGCATAGGCAAGACCTTTGAAAAGTGACAGTGGCAAAAGTTTGTATGCGGAATAGGCCCTCCCACAACAGACATAGGGACCAAGCATAATCTGTGGGGCCCATTGATTCTGGAAAGGTGGAACCAATCATCTTCAAGAAAAGTCAATAGCTAAGACTGAGCAGTTCTTCGGGTGCTATTCCTGCTATACCATATGTGGCTCTCTTTGCTGAACTGTGGTTACCCCTTGGACCATATCCTCACTTCCTTAAGTCTTATAACTCTCAAAGATTAACATTAATGTCATCAACTAACATACAACCATTCTCAATGGAGTACTGGGGTAAGATCAGGGGAAGCCAAGCTCTGAGGATTCTTTCTTTGTATGAATGCGGCTAATGTTCAGAAGTTCTGTGCTGAAAACTGAAGGACTGGTGAGCAGCAGAAATTCAGCCTCCCACAGACTCAGAATTGAAACTTAAAAAATAACAACCTGAGCAAAGAATAAAAAAGAAACAAATGGGGGAGATGGTGGCAGGGAATCAGGAAGAACTGGCAGGAAAATGGAAAAGTACAGAGATGTTGCAGAGACTGACTACTATTTGGAGAGGACACAGATGTTACTCCTGGATGCCACCATCCTGAGGGGCAGAGTGGGTCCTGATCAGCAAGTTTACTCAGGTCTGTACAACAACACAGGGCCTTCCAAAGAGCACACGTGCAATGAGGGTTTAGGGTTCAACGCACCAGTAAGGCAATGGGGTTTCTTATTGACATTATATTAGTCCAAAGTGAAAGCTCAGGTAAATACACAGAAAAATAAAAAGAGGTGAAGAGCAGAAAAAAAATATGGGATAGGAGAAGAAAAATTTAAAGGAAAAAGGAGCAAAAAGTTGTAGAAAGATGAAATAAAATAGAAAATGAGTCCAAACTGAAAAATTTTTGTGTCTATTTTGATCAAGTAGTTGATCTCAGAAGACAGTTTCAGACTCAGCTAGTTCTGAATGCAAATTCAGTCATCTTTCTCCCATGGCTGTTTCTCACCCAGTCACTGAGGGAGATTGACACTGGGAGATGGGAAATGGAGTTTTTTAATTGTTTTGAGAGGTAGATTTAAATGAGCAACACTTTCATGAAATGGACCCTGAGTAAGCACTCTCTGGTGATATGCTGGATACTCATGATGATGTATCTCAACAACTGTTACCCACCATGTTGAAGGAGTCCCCATAAACCAGAACACTGTGCTCCATTTGTACAATATGCTGGCTTGGGCCTCTGCTGCCATTTCTGACTGAATCGCCAAGAAATGGGAGATTAAGGTACTTTACTTGCTTCTAGGGGACCAACTTCCCCTCTCCAAGAGATGAATGCTTTGAGCTGAACAGAAAGTCCAGATCATTCCATTCTTTGTTCTGTGTTATGGATTATCTTTCCATTTTTTCTGTAGCTTCTAAATTTTTCTGTCTGAGCCTTCTCAACTCCTGGAAATGTATATTTGTTTTTATTCTCCCACTTGTTATTTTCCATTCTATGGATTGCAGATATTAGAGAGGGCGAATTTTGGTAATGATCACCACTGCATCATTTTTCTTCACCTCTAATGGTTTTCAAGTCATATATTGGTGAAAAGTTAGCATATTCAACAAATGCTGTCTGGTTTGGATATCCACATGCAAAAGACTGAAACTAGGTTCATATCCCTCAGTTGCACTAAAAGAATCAAAATGAATCAGAGATTTAGACCTAAGACCAGAAACTTTGTAACTGTTGGAAGATTATATAAGGAAAACACTTGAAGCAATAGGAACAGGGACTCCCTGAATAGAATCCCAATACCATGCACAATAATATCAAAAATCAGCAAATGGGACTAATGCTAGGTAAAGGAACTCCATAGCAGAACTCTTGCATCTTAGCATGTGTAAATCCCTGGGTTCAATCCCTAGTACAACATAAACAAAAAGAGCATGCATACTCAATCAGTGAAACTGCATCAAATGAAAAACTTCTGCACAAACAAGGAAATTATTTAAAAAAGTGAAGACATAACCTACAGAATGGGTTAAAATTTTTTTGCTATGTACACTTCCTACAAAGGATATACATCTGAGATGTAGAAAATGCAGAAAAATTTATACTAAAAAAGCCTCACAATAGCCCAATGTATAAATAAGTCAAGCAACTGATCAAACTATTTCCAAAAGAGGCACAAATGGGAAAGACCAATGCAATTCACATCGTTAAGGTCTGTCAGCAGCCTAGATGTCCAACGATAGACAACAATATAGGAAAATTGTGGAATAGAGTGCTCACTTTGGCAGCACATATACAAAATTGTGGTATACATAATTAGTAAATTATTGTTCAGGCTTAAACACAATGAAATGAGGTCATTTTCAGGAAAATAGATGGAATTAACTAGTTTTACATTTATATATAATTTAATAAACATATTAATATATAGTCCAATTGATATATATATATATATAAAATTGGCAGAGATACAGAATGAGAGAGGAGACAAGAAAAGGAATAAAAGATGACTGGAAAGCAGATGGTAGTCTTTCAGAGATGAGAATATGATCAGAAGATGGTGGAGGAAAAGAAAAGCAGGATAGTAGAAATGAAAATAATCAAATGGTATATAGGTTATATCAATGTACATATATATATCCCAATTAAACAAAAACAATTGGAAGAAAACAGGAGATCTTTGAGACCTAGACATTGGTAAAATCACCTTAAAATTTATATAAATAATGTGCTCCATTAAAGAAACTTAACAAAACTGACTTCATCATCTTCCACAAAACCAGTTTGTTGACCAAAAGAAGCAAGGCAAAATAGAGTAGACATTCCAACATACCTTCTAAATGCAGTTCATAAAGAAGGCCAAGGACGCAATCATGATAAATACCACAAAAATAGCTTCCATGAAATTAGCAGAGGTAAGAGTGACTAGAAGTGTATGAGAATACATTCTTACTCAATAAAAATGCACTAAAGCTGCCCAGTGGTGCCAACCAACTGGGGCACATCAGTGCCCAGTGTGGGTCTCAGGAAAGACATTCCCAGTGAAACCAACCAGCCAAGGAACATCAGGGGACAGAGTAGAAACTGTAAAAGTACACCCCGTGATCTTAACCAGTCTGAGAGCATCAAACCACAAAAAAATACCTGCTCAGCAATGCCAGTCATTTGGGGAGGCTCAGTGCACCACGCAGGACCAGGAAAATATGTGCCAAGTGACCTCCACACAGCTTGGCAGAACTGCTCCTGGACAGTCCACCAACACCAACTCAGGAAGCGACTGGGATTGTATATTTGGCCACTGTAGAGGAATACAGAAAAATGGCAAAACAAAGGATCAAAATTCAGTTGCAAACCTCCAGCCCATCCCAAACAAATCCATGGATAGGGAAGAAAGTGTAAGTCACACACCTGAAATTTCTGAAGTCATAGCAACTAAAATAAAGAAACAACTATAAATCTGTAAAAAAATGAGATAAAAAATTATCTCTTAGATAAAAAAGAAGTGATAAATTAAATGAAAAAAATACTGAGCATAACCAAAGAAGACATAGTTAAAAAATAAAGGAGCACTGGAAAATGTTGGAAATCTTGAATGAGCAATATAGGAAAAAACTAGAATGCAGAGATAACTTAGAAAACAGAAATTTCACTAAAAATTGTCAAAACTGCTTAAATGACCATGAAGATACTATTTCAGACCTTAAGTACAAGATTGTAGCTACCAACCAGGAAAGGAAAGATCTTTTAAAAATGACAAGGAAGGAAGAAATGACAATTCAACAGTTGGAAAATGGTGCAAAGAAAAACAAATTCAGACTGATAGGTGTCAGTGAAAAACAAAGAGTCAACACAAATGAAATAAAATGATTATTTACAAAAGGAACAGCAGAAAATTTCCCAACCATGAGAAAAGAAACTGACATACAGATAAATAAAGCACGTAGAACTCCCATTAACCATAACCAAAATAAAACTACACCTCAACATATAATAATGAAGATCCAAGAAATCCAGCATAAGTAAAGAATAGGAGAAGCTGATAGAGAAAAGAAACACATCACCTATAAAATATTAAAATCACAGCAGACTTTTCAACATAATAAAGGCAGGAAGAGCATGGAATAAAGTATTTCAAGTCCTAACAGAAAACAACTTCCAATCCAGACTTTTTTTTTATCAGTACCAAGGATCGAACTCATGACTGCATGCTTGCAAGGCAGGCGCTTATGCTGCTGAGCTAAATCCTCAGCCCCTTTCCAATCCAGATTGATGCAAAACTGTCTTTCAAATTTGATGTAGAAAAAAATACTTCCATTAAAAAGAACAACTGAAAAACTTCATGACCACCAAACCATTCCTACAAAGAGTACTGAAAGATATTCCAGATTGAGACAAAAATGGCTTCAATTTCAAGAATAGTAAGAAAACAAACCACAAAGCAAAGAAACAATTAAACAGAGGGGAAAAGTAAAAAATCAACAGCAAGGAGATAACATGACAGAAAAAGCCAATATACATCAGTTATAACTATTAAAGTAAATGGCATCAATTTACCAATTAGAAGAAACAGAATCTGACTATATACTGTATACAAGAAACCCACCTAACTTAAAAAAGAAACTTATAGACTGAAAGTCAAAGGATGGAAAACAATACTTCATGAAATGTGAATCCAGAAAAAAACAGGGATAGATATTATGTTTTCAGACAATGTGAACTTCAAACAATGATCAAAAGAGATAAAGAAGGTCACTACATACTTTTAGTGGAAAACATGAAGAGGAAGAGATAACAGTCTTAAACATATACTCACCAAATACAAGAGCATTCAACTATATAAGACAAATATTAATAGTTGTGAAAATTCAAATAAGAAATAACACAGTTTAATGGGAGACCTTAATACCCCATTGTCACAAAGAGACATATCAATTAGACAAAAAATCTGCAAATAAATAGCAGAATTGAATAAAACTTATGAACAAATGGACTTAGCAAATGTGTACAGAGTGTTCCACCCAGTAACATCAAAATACCCATTCTTCTCAGCTGCAAATGGGACAGTCTATAAAATAGACCATATACTAACCCATAGAACATGCTTAAGTAAATGCAAAAGGATTGAAATTATACCACGCCTATTATCTGACCATAGAGCCATGAAACTGAAAAATAATGACAAAAGAAACTGCTACTGCTTAATAAACACATGGAAATTAAATAATACTCTCCTGAATAACCAATGGCTAACAGGAGAGATTAAAGATGAAATTAAACAATATCTGTAAGCAAACAAAAATGCAAATACAACATACCAGAACCTGTAGGACAAAATAAGAGCAGTCCTAAGAGGAACATTTTCTGTGATGAATTCTCACAGCAGGAAGATAGAATGACTACAAAATAAATAACCTGATACTAAACCTAAAACTTCTTCACAAAGAAGAACAAGTCAAGCCCAAAGACCAAATCAGGGAGAAAATCATAAAGGTCTGAGCAGAAATTAATAAAATTGAGACTAAGAAAACATGACAAAGAATAAATGAATCAAAGACTTTCTTTCAAAGAATAAATAAAATTGATAAAATCATAGCCAATCTCATCAAAAAAAAAAGGAAAGAGAAAACTCAAACTGTCTTTGATACTTTTCTCTCATTGCTGAGACAAAATAACTGAACCACAAAATGACAGAAGGAAAGGTTTATTTAGCTTACAGTTCTTGGAGATTTCAGTCCATACTCAGCTGGTGCTAAGGCAGGGTGATATAGTTAAGGGGCAACTGTTCATGATAGACCCCAGCAACAAGAGTTAACAGCAAAAAAAAGGTCGATACATGCCTCTTTCCTTCCCTTATATTGTATGCTGCTCACCACCCATGGGCGGGTGCAGCAATCACACAACCAATCCCAACACTAGACAGTGAACCAATGACAAATACTACATTCAGCTGCTTCCATGACAGGATGAGGCTTGGGGGGGGGGGCATTCAAACACAAACAATAACATTCCACCCCTGGCATCCAAAAACCTTATGCACATCCTTTATGCAAAAGACATTTAGTCCATCTCCAAGGGTTGCAAAAGTCCCAACATTTTCAACATTGTTGAAAAATCCAAGTCCCAAGTCTCCTCCAATTCTAAGGCAAACTTTTAGCTATAACTCCCCATGCAAATGAGTACATAGTTAAACACTTCCAACACTGAATTGCACAAAGATAGCCATTAACATTCCAAAGGGTACACACTGGGGGATACAAAGGAATGTGACCAAATGAAGTCCTAAGTCCAGCAGGGCAAACATTAAGTCCTGGAGTTCCACGTTCAGCCTCTGAAGCAATCTGTGGCAAATTGTGAGATTCAAAGGGCTTGAGTGACTCCTTCCCAAAGACTCTTCTGTTGTTCATAGCTCCCATAGCTTCTCTCTTAGGAGCAATCTGTTCATTCCTTATAGTTTTCTTTAGATGACTCACATCCCTGACTTTTCCAAAATTCTGGGTTCTCCACTGCACATTTGTCTTCACACTCACAGCTTCACATACTGCCCTCTTAGGGGACACATTGCCTGGCCTCCCAGGCATTCTGAAATCGAGATGGAAGCTGCCTTAACTTTTACATTCTGCATGTCCCTAAACCAGTACCATGTGGATGCTGCCAAAGTCTTATTCACTGTAACAGTAGCCAGGCTCTCCTTTCTATGGTTGTAGGGGTCGAGTGGAATGTTGATCACTCTGAACCTGATTATGAGGAACAGCTTTTCTATGTCACCTCCATTCTTGTACCTGGTGTGGCTGCTGCCATTTTGGAACCTTGTGTGGCCTCCACAGCCATTCTGAAGCATGTTGCTCTGCAGAGTTCTCTTCCAAAGAAAGTCTTTCATTTTTGCAGCTTTGAGGCAGCAAAGGATGAAGATTCACTGTCTCTTTCTGCAATGTCTGAGGGCCATTTTTTAATTTTTCTTTTCCTTCTCAACAATCAAGATCTCACCACAGTCTTCACAGTCCCTAGCTTTCTGACAAAACTCACATTTTAAATCACCCTTCTGGGCTCTTTGCTCTTGATTCTCAACATAAAACTGGCTAAAATCCCCCAACAATAGCCAAGCCACTGCCTCAACATTTAACAACCTTGAAATTTCTTCTGCCAGATAAATCCGTTCACTTCCCTTAATCTTAGTCTCAGGCAAAGTCTCTGGACATAAGCAAAATGCAGACAAACTTTCTGTCAAGCTGTAACGTACATCAGCTGGATTCCAACAAGCAATCCAGTCCTTCTTTGCAGCAGATACCTCCCAAGCCTGATCTTCACTGGCAAGCTTTCTATCAGCCTTCTGGTATCCTGAGCTCTGACAAGATTCTCCCATGCAGAACAGTGTAAGGCATTCCAGTGCCACTCTTTCAGACAACATCTCTGAAGCTTTCCAAGCACTTCCCATCAGCTATTTCCAAAGGTTCTTGACCCATATGCTCAGATATAGTCACAACAATGATCCCACTCCACTGGTACCAAATTTTGTCTAAATTACTTTTCTCTCATTGTAAAGACAAAATACTTGACTCACAAAATGAAGGAAATGAAAGTTTATTTAATGTACCATTCTTGGAGGTTTCAGTGCATACTCAGGTGGTTCCAAGGCAGAGTGGAATGTCTAAGGGGCAGCCATTCATGGTGGCTTCAAGAAACAAGAACAAAAAGGGCAAAAAAGGGAAAATAACAACTCTTTCTTTCCCTTATATTGTATGCAGCTACTCCCCCCTCAGTGAGTGTTGCCCTCACACGTCAAATCCCAGCACTAGACAATGGACCAATTACAAATCCTATACTCAGCCACCTATGATAGCATGAGGCTTCGTGGGTCATCCACATACAAGTAATAACACTCCACTCCTGGATTCAAAGCCATAACATTCTACTCCTGGATTCATCAGATTCAAAATTTGAGATAGGTATATTAAAAGGTAAAGAAACTCCTCAAAAGGAAATTATATAGTTTGATCAGCCTTGCATGTCTGTATCTGGTAACTTGAAGATAATAATATGTAATACAACAGCCACTGTTAATTTCTCTTTTTCTTGTTTTCAAATTCGATATCACTATTGCCTGTTTTTGTTCTCATTTTTTGATATTGCTTTTTGATGGATTGTTTGCTTTTTGCTATTTGTTCTTTTCTCTTTAAAACATAAAAAAAGAAATGCACTATAATTTTATTTGGGTGGAAGAAGCAAAGATACACACATTTATCATTCCAGCTAAATATTTAAGGTCTGAGCTTCTTTTAGAATCACATTATGATTCCATAAAGAAATAAGTAGAAATGACCATCACCTACATAAAGAATTTGAAGCACACTGGAACTGAGAAATCATATCTTATGTAGCCATTTCTACTCTGAGATGCTCCCAGATAAATGTAGGGAAACAAAAAGGACTTTCGTATCTATCTTTGTCATAGCCCTAGAATTCAGAGTCAAATCTGTTAGAAGTACTATTCAGCTGCATTTCTTGCACCTGATGCATCATGTGGAAATAGACTGTCCTGCAGCCAGTTGCCTGCTGTACAGAAGGGCCTGAACTACAGCAGTATAGAGTGGCCAGTGGGCCTTGTTCCATAGAGTACTCACTCCTGAGCATGCAGGTTGCCTCCACCATTTCTCCTCTATGTTGGAAGTTACCTTAAAGTCACTATTTAGAGAAGAAATGCAAGGGTTGCAAGGAAAAGAACATTCATCTCCTGGTTGCTGGCCAACCACTACCTTCATTCTGGACTGATAAGAAGTAGGCAACATTCCCCCAGCAAAATTCCATGACTCCAGCATAACCAACATCCACTAAGATCACCCGCATCTGACAAAGTCATGGAACCTGTACAATCCTGAATCTCTGCTCTGTCATAATGGAAAACAGGTCACCATTTCCAGAGTCCACATCCATTGCTCTGTCTCACAGTGCCATTGCTGGGAACTGACTTCGGTTCTGTCATGCTCTAGAACAGTGCCCTTTCATCATTTCTGTAACCACATGACACTCCTTGCCCTTGCCTGTCAAACAAGACCCATTCATTCCCAATTCCATGTGGGCTGTCATGAGAGCGAGCCTTGTACATTGAAACAAGCTGTATACATTAGGGTGCCAGCACTTCTGTTTCACTTTACGGTGGGGCTAGAGTGGAACTCTGGGCTTTGTGCACGGTGCTCAAGTGCTGCACTACTGAGCCCCACCCCCAGCTTTCCCAATACAAATCCATCCTCAGAGGGAACAAACACTCAACCTCATGTCTGTTTTTCTGATGTCAATGTTTCTGAAGGGATCAGGTCATCCAGAACCTGGGAGTCACCTGATCCTATTATGACCCAACTGCTTTTAGAGGCAAAAGAAACCTTCCATCCTTTCGAGGATGTTATATGGACTGTCAGGTTGTGTGTGCAGCAAAATCGGGAGATGCTATGAATACCACAATCGGGGATTCTAGCAGTTAGAGAATTGCAATGCTGCTTGGTTCCCTAAGCTCAGCCTGCATTGCTCTGAATGTAAGACCATGGATTAGCAAAGAATGCCTTCCTCTCAGCTCTGATGGACATGCCCATTAGTATTTGGAAGACTTGAGAAGCCCATCAGGCACTACCTAATGTCACTCTGGTGGAGACTATTGTGAGCCTTTCTTCCAGCCTTTCCCAAAACCCACTTGGCTTTGCTTGTCAGTTTCCTACCCCCTCCTTCCTCACTGGACTTCCTTCATTTCACTCTCCCTCTCCCATCATTCCCTGTCTTTGTCCCTCTCCCTCTCCTCGTTCTCTGCTTTTCTCTTGCTTTCTCTCTGTCTGTGTGTTTCCAGTGGGTGGATAGAACAAGACTAGTGCTAGAGCCAAGTATGCTACTCAGCACAAATCAAACAATTGGCAGAAATCCTCTGTAACAATGGGCACTCCTGCAATTTTGCTTGCATAAGGGCAGTGAGTGGGGGTGGCTCTGCCATGCTACATGTACAGAGACAGAACGAGATCTCTCAGTCTGTAGCCCCAAGCTTCCATAACAAATTACTGAGCAGATATGTTGAACCTGAAGACCTCCCAGGAGGCTGCTAAAGAAAGGCCAGTCTTCCCTCTGCTCTCTGGAGCCCTGAGTTCATTCAAAATCAAAGGCAAAGCTTCCTGATAAAGTTTGTGATGCTCTGTGACCCAGAGCTTCTCCAAGGGGGTGCATAGATACCAGGGAACATTGCCTGGCTATCCCCAGATGGACAGCTCCTAAGGCCAAGGGCCTGTCGGTGCAGGCCTCTGTGGATGTCACGCATTGCAATGTGGAAGGGAATGTTGAAGAGCTTTGCTCTAGTCTCATTGTGTGAGCAGAATGCTGAGCAATCCTAGCACTCCAGGTGGGCTTCAACCAGGGGAGATCGCATGGACATGCAGGTACCTGAGAACTGCACAGGTGGCAAAGACACAGACCTGGGAGACAATATTGCTAGTGAGTCAGATGTCTCCGGACCCCCTGTGAGATGTGAACATGCAGGAGCACAGGGCACTGTCCATGGACAGCCTGGGACATAAGTCGTTGCTGCCTGTGCACATCCAGAGGACCCTGGGACCATGCAGGGTCAACTTCAGGGCAGAGACACCTGGGAGTCAACCCAAGACTCTGCTTCTGAGCTCCTGAGCTAGTATCCTTTATGAGGGTTGCACCAGGGACAGGAGGGGAAGGCAGAGGGACTAGTAACCTTGTCCTCTGGAGACAGGAGGTGCAGTGGGGATCCTCAGGTTCAGAGGAAATGGCCTGGCTGGGGGAAGCAGCCAGGAGTCACTGAGGGCACCTCGGCCTGCAGAGACCACGTAAGTGGTCTGGGGGTACTGAGGGACCCCCGTGGCTGGAGGAGGGCAGTCTCATTGCCCACATCACTTTAAACAGGTCTCTTCACAGTACCTTTCCAGTTTTCCATGGATGCAGAGCTGGCTGCCGGGTACCTGCCACCTGTGGCAGAGTCTCTCAGACCTGAAGTGCACAAGGAGCTGTCCGTGAGCGGCAGGGATCTGGTGGTGTGAGTTCTGCACCAGGCGGCGTGTCTGGGAGTGGCAGGAGGGGTCTGGGTGGTCTCTGGCTGATGGGCGTCCAGGGGGCCCCGTGGAGACCCCCAAGCTGTAGTCTAAGGAGGAGGCCGGGTGTGCTGGGCCTGTGAGGGCTGACTGGGCCGCTGTGAGCCCTAGGTGGAAGCAGCGGGTGCAGGGGCGGAAGGTGGGGAGGGAGAGACCTGAGCAGCGGCCGTGTGACTCTATTTCCCCTTCCCCTTAGTGTGTTACTTGCAGCAGACACCGGGCTCCTGCAGTGCTCTGTGGACACCTTGCTCAGCAGTCTCGCCAGGATGCTATATATCTTCAAGGGCAAGAAGTCTCATTTGCATCACCTACGGGAGGTGACAAAGTACTGGCAAAGTGATTGAATTTTCCTCATGCAACATCTGGCCCTAGAGATGACAGGCCTCCCTAGGGTGCTGACTCCTAGAGCTGCCACTGTGTTTAGGGGGTCGTGATGGCCTCTCCAGGCTGCCTCTGCTGCAGAAATGTTTGTTAAGGCCAAGAATAAAACTGAGTCCTTGCTCCATGAGTGAATTTTCTGTATTCTCTGTGATTGTTCTTGCAGGTTGACTTGCATTGGTCCTTGTTTAGCCAAGAGTTGTGGTATCCAGATTGACACAGCAATTGAAGAGAATTTCGAAATGGGAGAGCATGAAAATCCATTAGGTCTTCCATTCAGTATTGTGAAAGATATTTGTACATTAACAGTGCAAGGCATTCATGACATAAATAGCAGTTCCATAAGTTCAAAAGACTTTATTGTCAAGTCTCACATTTCATTTGTTCCCTCAAGTTTTTTGTGTAGTATGTGCTTGAATTCCTTGGGAAAATAAAGGTATTTAATACATGCAAACAAAGACATAATACGGCAGAGTTAGTAAATATTTGTACTTCTCTATCCCCAAACCATTTGCCCACTCCCTTCATTACATCATAATTCATAGAAATTATTGGATATTTGTTTCTGTATAAATGATAGTTTGCTTAATTTTAATTCCAGCTACCAGAAATACATTCATTTCTCTGTCTACATAGATGAGGATATGATTCAATAATATAAAATTTCTCACCAGGAACTGTAACCTCCCACCTGAATACTGGTCTTCTCATAGCTTTGTTACTACATTGTTCCTGGGTGATTATCTGGCTATAAAAACAAAATACATTAGTTTTTTATTTTGCATGAGAAGAGCAACCAATTCAGGAAGACGGGACAAATATTGTGGCTTACTTTGCCTGTGTCAGTTCACCGAAGAGAAAGTGTCGGGGCAGAGCTGAGTTCTGAGGGAGGGATGGCGGAAGTGATGGGAGAAAGACTTAGAAGGAAAATCACCTGGGAAGCAGCCAGAACAATTTTGCACAAAACTGGGAAACCATGTTATTGTTGACTGAGAATATGACACTCACAACAGGCAGTCTGCTAAGACTGCACAGACAGCAGGGAGCTGACCCCCATGCCACCAGGAAGATGCCCACAGGCCATGCACCTCCTTGGGAAGGAGAGGCCTGACAGCGCCTCTATCACACTGGATTGTCCCCAGTGCAGGAGGAGACCCTGTGACCACAGCTGTGTGAGTCAGTCGGTGTTATGCGCTGAGTGTCCCTGTCCTCACAGAATGCAGAACCTGTGTCTTGACCAGTCCTGTTCTCACATGTGTGGACTGCATCTCTGAGGGTCTAGTGAAGGTGAAATGAGGCCCAGGGTCTGGTGCTCGGGTCCCATGTGACTGTCCTCCTTTCAGGGGAAGACATGGGCAGCAGGGGCCTGTTCAACATGACTGCACAGCAGGGGAGCCATGTAGGAGCTGCTGAGAGAAAAGCAAGTGAAAGCACAGGTAATTGGAAGACAGGGAGGGAGGAAACCTGAAGACAGCCTCAGTCTAAAGGAAGAGAATTTAGATCAGGTAAGAAATGTGTATAGGCCTCTATGAAATGATTATCCAGTACAGAGGGGGCCCCTGGATTTATGGGCTGCTGGCAGAGCAGGAACTGCCTTACCGGGAAGCTTCCCACAAAAACAGAGGCTGCAAACCGGAGAGAGGCTCGGGGGACACTGGGTAGGTCTGCAGTATGAGCCTCTTGCCTCTTTGCCTTCCTGCAAACAGAAGGACACAAGTTTGTGCTTCTCTCTGTCTCTGTGTCCATCTCTGTCTCTCTGTCTCTCTCTCTCTCTCTCTCTCTCTCTCTCTCTCTCTCTCTCTGTTGTTTGTTTTTTTTTTGTTCAGAAATGGCTGATTCTACAGTGTGTGATTGATTGTTAATGTTCGGATTAGCAGTGCTGGGATTAACTGTGGTGTCAGTTCACTTTATGGATTGGCGCCTGCCTAATGCTGGAAGAGTGCATACAATATGACATCAGAAAGAGGCTTGACTCTCACTCCCATGCTGCATTTGCTATCTTCTTCCCTCCAAGATTTATTCTCCACTGTGAAGCCACCCAGCCTTGGAATCAGTGAGTTATGGACTTAAACCACTACAATCTAGGAGCTAAATTATATTTCATCCTTTAACATGGATGCTGGTCATAATTGCAGAGACCACGTCATTCTGTATGCTGCTATGGACTGTCAATATAGCTCAGAGAAAGATGGATATTGTCTCTTTTTAAAAAAATACTTGTTTTGCAGACAGAATTTCATTATGATGTTCAGGCTGGCCTTGGGCTCACGACATATCCCAGGCTGGTCTCACACTTGCAGCAATGCTCCTGCCAGCAGTTCCTAAGTTACACTCTCTCCTTTCCTGGTGTTCAGGGCATGTGCTCCAGTACCATCAGAGAGGGTGTAGGACAAGCACACCTCCCTCTCCCTCCAAGCATGCTGCTGGGAATGCCTACCTCGGAGGCCTGGAATCCTACAGACACACGGGTGCATGTGCCTGGATTTCCATGGGCTCCATATCCCAGTGGAGGAAATGGCTTTGTAACACAGCCTGCAACTTCCTGCTCCTGAAGGCCTGCTCTCATTTGGGAGAGCATTGCATTGCTGCAGGAAGTGTGAGATGATCAGAGATCCCTACACACAAGTGAATGTAAACACCCTCAGAAGTGACTTGCCTGAGACCAAATGCTCAAAGCGTGTCCCATTGGGGCCTCTCCAAGGAAAGCAAGTGGAAAGGCTGGTATTCAAGGTGAGCAGATGAAGGAAACTTGGAAAGACTCCTGCTGCAGCC
>PVLA01016630.1:0-20104 GCA_004027455.1 Hydrochoerus hydrochaeris
AAAAAAAAAAAAAAAAAAAAAAAAAAAAAGCCTTCAGAGAAAAGAAACAGATCTCCTATAAAGGAAAACCCATCAAGATCACAGCAGACTTCTTGACACAGACCATCAGATCAAGAAGAGCTTGTAGTATTCCAAGCCCTGAAAGAAAATAACCTCCATCCCAGATTGATGTACCCTGAAAAACTGTCACTAGAAATTAATGGAGAAACAAGATGCTTCCATGACAAAGAGGAACTGGGGGAATTTGTGACCACCAATCCAACCCTACAGAGAATACTGAAGGACATTCTAGAGAGAGAGAAAGAAAAGTACCAGGATTTCAGGAACAGTGGCAGAAAGGCCTCAATGAACAGGGCAGGCAGTAGAATGAAGGAGAAAAGTAGACAAACAATGGCAGAAAAATAGCACAGCAGAAATGAGGCAAAGTAGGTTGGCTATAATCTCTAACATAGATGGCCTTGAAACACTAAAAAAAAAACAATACAGGCAGAGGTGATCAGGTGGTAGGGTCCATCAAGATGCTCTGTATAGGAAATATAATCAACCTGAGAGAGGGTTTATGGACCGAAAATCAAATATGAGAATACAATGCTCTATGTGACAGGGAGCCAGAGAGAAATAGGGGCAACTCGACCACCACCTGCAGATAGGATGGAAAGACAGGATACTTATGTGCAGTAGAGAACTATGCTATAACAAAGGAAAACCTTGAGGCTTTTGTAGGTAAAGGAATACAACTTGAGATCAAGTCCAGGAGCGAGAAGGTTTGGAACCACTTAGGTAAAAAGCAGGTTTCCCCCTCAATCTAAAAACTGAGGGAGTTGGTGGGACCCAAAATGCACAGCATCCTGTGGGAGTGAAAGGGGAGGAATAGTCTAAAAGAAGAAGGCAGAAGATATTGTTAATAGTGTACCAGGATTTAAAACCCACATTACTCACACCACTCTGCTTAGATGGATTATATTCTGCTCCAGTTTGTCTACTTGTACTAGATTTGAAGGCACAGTTATTCCCAAAAATAGCAGGATTTAGTACTGTAATCATCCTTAATTTCCTATTAACTTAATCTGAAGCTCTGTATAACTTACACTGTTTTACCGTGACTGATGTTAATTGAATCTGGTTTATTAGATTTTTGTTTTGTATTGACAGATTTTATTCAAAGCTGTTATGATTGATAGTATCAAGTCTGAGAGTATAGGCAACTACACTGAAGATGACAAGATTCACTAGGATACCCACTCTGGTTTGATTCTTACCTGCCTTTGAAGTTTTACATTGTCTACAATATTTTGTTTTTACTACTATTGTTATGTACTGCTATATTCAATTATACTGCTATATTCAAATATGCCTGATGATATAGACAATTCTATTGAAGATAATAAGAAACAACACAGTAAGCATTGTAGATCACCTTGTACTGTGGTTTTATATGACTTTTTGGTTGCATGTTTTTATAGGAATTTATTTTGCTTTGTCTTGCTATGTTTTGTTTTTCCCTCCAACACAGAAAGGATAGAAATACATATAAAGACTCATGCATGAGTAACTGTTAACAGTCTCACTGTTTGTCTACTTTGTATGCTTTAATTTTGTAACTTGAGCAACTATTTCTAAGAGGACAATATGTAATTTATCAACTAGTGATTTCTGTTTATCTTTTTTTAATTCTGTATTATTTCTACCCTTTTCCTTTTTAAAGAAAAAATTTTAAAAAAGATTAAAATGTGGACAGGATGAACATGATGAGTAACATGGTATTTTTCTATATACTAAGACTATTCATATCCTATGTATGCTAGGAATGTTAATTCCTCTCTTAATGAATACATTATCAGTGAAGAGCTTTTGGATTTAACTACTTCTGTAATTGTCCTACCTCTCACTAGAAGTTTTGATAATACAGTTGACATACTTATTTTCTCTTTCATCTACAATTACTACTCTCTAAATATTATATTTTAGAGAGTGTTTTACCTCTACATTGGATTATAAGTCATTCCTTGTGTAGCTAATACTCTATCTTCTGGTGTCAGTAGTGTAGTAGGGATTCAGCAAAACTTGTTCATCCTTTTGACTGATACTTGTTTTCTATGTATTTTATGCCAGGCACTGTTCTTGGCATGTGAAATACATTTTTAAAAAATAGAATACTCAAAACTCCACGAGGCCACTGAGCTTACCTTATAGTAAAAGGAGTCAATTGTACATAAAATGTAACAATCATACATTAAAAAATAATTAAATTGCATTGGCTACAGTATGGTAGGTGCTAAAAGAAAATAAAGTACATCAGAAGTAAGGGATCAGGAAAGTTACAGATAAGAAATGGATTAAAATTTTAAATGAGATGTTTGGGGTAGTGTTATTTAGAGGTAATAATTGAATAAAGACTTTAAGGCAGTCGGGTAAATATGTGGAACAAGAGCTTACCATTCATAAAATGGCAGATAGAGCAGGTTCTACGCTGAACAAAATGGGAGTCAGTAAAGAATGTTAGGAAGAGGAATGCCATAAATTGATGAATGGGTTCCTTTCATGGATTCCTTTACTTTATGTTGGCATAAACTATAAGTTTAAGATTGAAGTAAGAAGATTATTTTTTAAACCTTTGCTTTTTGCTGTTTGTTTATTTTACCATAATTTTATACATATAGAAAAGGTACAAGAGTAATACAAAGATTCTCACACTGTTTCTCTGGATACATTGCTACTGTTTTACCATACTTGGTTCATCTTTTTCAATGAAAAATTTTATTAACTTGCATATATTTATGTTGTATAATGTTTTGATACATGAGTAAATGCCTAAATCAAGTTAATATGTATCATCTCACATAATTCCATGTTTTGTACTTCAAATCTCTCTTAGTGCTTTTGAACCACCTTATTCATAACTGGAGTCAAACCATGTAGTACAATGAAACTCTGAAAATCTGTCTATCCTGACAATGTTTGTATCCTTCAGCTAACATCTCCTTGGTCCCTCCATCTTCAAACATACTACATAATAGCCACTAGTTATCAATATTCTTCTGTGAGTTTATGAATTCATCATTTTTAATATTCTACCAATGAATGAGATCAAGTGGTATTGGCCCTTTTTACTTCACCCAGTTTTTATACCTCATTTGAAATCTGCTAGATTTGTTTATGTAACAAATGACAGAATTCTCTTATTAAGGCTGAATAGTATGGCACTGCATGTACTTTTACTTTTTATTTATTCAACATCTATTGATGGACACAATATGATGTTATGTGAATAACACTGCCATAAATATGGGAGTGGGGTGTAATAGCTCTGTGGTACTACAACATAACACCTGACACAAGCTACTTAGGAAATACAGAGAGATTTATTTTGGTTTGTGGTTCATGAAACATTGTATTAGTTATTTTTATCACTGTAGAGACAAAATAACCAACAGCCACAAGTTGAAGGAGGAAAGGTTCATGTCAGATCACACCTTGTAGAAGTTTCAGTCCATAGTCAGCTGATTCTAAGACCAGATGGCATGGCAGAGGGCCATCGCAGCAGGAACAGTTCATGGTGTGGCAGGAAGAAGGCAGGGAAGCAGCAAGCAACAGCAGCCTCCTCTCTGTCCCTTTATATTCCATCCAAGATACAAGCCTATTTATTGATGCTACCTATGTAAGGTACTACATATCCTTCAAATAAATAGAATCAGTTATAATTGGCTTCTCAAAATTTGGACTTCTACAGAGATTTTCTTGCAGTGATAATAGTTTTAAATGAAATGAAGCTCTCATGTAGTGATCATGAATAAAGATTCATTTATATTTTAACTTTAAAGTAGTACCAATATTTCATTATTATCTTATTAAGTAAGATCTCTTACTCTCATTGACATTTAATAAATTTAGTAGAAAACTTTTTATTGTTAAAAAGATAAAATTAAGTATATCAACAATAAATATCCAATGAGTATAAGCTACAGTCAGAAAATTAAATTTTTATTAAATTTACTTTTTAAAATTATATTGTAAATTCCACTGATTGAATATGTTATTCTAACTTATTTTTTAAAGATGTTTACTGCATGCCCATTTTATACTGAGTAAAACAAGAGTGACCACAGAAAGCCTTTTTACTTATGTTACATACAAAAAAAAAATTGCATTCTCACATGACATGGCATCAAGAATACATGAAAATAGTATTTTGCTATATTACATATTAAAGTTAATGCTAGAATGTTAGGTAAGATGATATAAAAATGAATCAAAGTAACTTAACTGTGTTATATTTTGAAATTCAGATTCTGTTTAGATTCTTCTGGGTGGGAAGAGAGTGTAAGTGGCCTAAGCACCTAGGTGTATTAAAAACCAAATTCCAGAGTATTGGAGGTGATATTTTATTCTATACTAAGGATTTTTTTTTTTGTACTGGGAATCAAACTCATGACCTCATACTTGCCAGGCAGGCACTTATGCCACTGAGCTAAATGTCCAGCTATACTAAGGTTTCTATAGCTACTCTTGCTCTTCATTTACATAGTGATTTTACAGTTCTGAGCCTACTTGTGAAAATAATTATCACAGAAGCCTTTTAAAAATGACAAGGCAAAAGTTTTCTCTTATTAAGTGTTTGTTCTTTGAAAAAATCTTTTAAGGCTATGTTTTCTACTCTGCTTTAAAGAAAATGATACACAATGTATTAACTATTGTTATTCTCACTATTTTGTTACAAAATTGTTTAATTTTTTTCATTTAAAAAAGACAAGTAAAATTATCTCTAAAAAAAACTAACCTAAAAGTCAGAGATTAACAACTTTTCCAACTCTGTATTTCAGACAAAAGAAGGACCAGTGCTAAAAAGCACATGTAGCCCTCTTTGAGTAGATCAGAGACACAGTCAGAGAAGAAAGAATTAAGTACCATTATGAAAAATCTAACATGAGATCACACACAGACTGGTAAGTCAAGAAAGATTGGCAAAAAAAGTTGTGACAAAAGGGTTTTTGTGTTGTTAACTTAAGAATCTTTAAGTAGAGACAAAACTGTGTGTGTGTATGTGTGTGTGTAGTGCAAGATTGTCTGTACTTTTTATATGTCTAGATCTGAATTGTTTTTTCTATTAATATTAGTTGAAAAACCTAATGTGTGTTTATAATTCACTGAAAGACTCATTAATGATCCTTAACAATATTAAGTGGTACTAAAAACTAGTTACTGAGGTGTGCTCTTTAGATATTCAACAGCAAAGACATGATCCAAACCCTTAAAAATTCTTTTGAAAGTTGATACAAAGATTGTTTGAGAGAAGCCATGTGACTTTAAATAGAAAAGTCTATACTTGAATTTTTTTATTTCCAAGACAGCACAAAGGGATATCAATATAAATATATCATTTGATTAACTTGCTTGAGTCATTCAGATAATTGATATTCCATGTTTTGCATTATATGCAAAGATATCTAGCTGTTTAAAAATGTGTGAATTATATTCTTCAATATACACCTGTCAACAGAACATGCTGCTTTACATGTGTCATAAACTTGACTGCTGGAGTTGTTAAGGTCATAAGGTCCAAGCGCACCATCAGCGCCACCTGATAATATGCTAATAATAAAAAGTTCACATTAATTAATCATTTTATTGCTTCACTGATTTATGATAATGTATATTATGAAAACTCAATCTTTAAACATCTAAATGTATTACAAGCATGAATACAGAATAAATTCCTACTAAAAAGGACTACAATATGTGTCAAGAAACTGAATTTCTTAATATTCATAGACTAGGACTTCACCTTTGTTTTTAGTATGAGATGGAGTTGGGTGGGGGCAGCAAGAGGGGACAAAAAAACAGAATTAATAGAGAAGAAATGGAAATACAGCTTTTGCAAGTGGGAAGGAGAGCAAATAATGGAAGGAGCAGTGAGGGGTAGGGGATGAAAAAATATTTAGATGTGTTACGTACATGTTACCACCTCTCCATGATAGTTGTATTCATCATTTACCTCAAACATGTACTAGTAAAACATTGTAAAATATTTTTAAATGTGCCTAAACATTTTTTATAGCATAGAAAAATTCAAGCAATGCTCACTTATTGTTCATGATTCCAAAAAGAAAAGATGGTAAAAGTAAAACATCAAATGATAGTTTTTACTTAAGAAAGTAATGTATTACAAAGTTACATTAGTGTTATAGTTGTGCCAAAAAAATACAATCAGAGAGACCAGCTATTACTGATAAAAGCTAAGTGACACTGTACACTTTACCTCACATGTCTAAGTATTTAAACATTTATAGGAAAGGAGGGCCTTTTCACTTAAACCACGAAGTGCCAAGTTCCTTCTAAGTGCCTTCTTCTTTATCTTGTAAATGTTTTCATTCCTTTTGTTTGGCTTCACCTGAGCACCTAACAGTATATAAGTCACTGCTAATACAGCTGTGGACAACAGAGGCACTGTCTAGAGTTTACAGTCCATCGGAAAGACAAGTAGTATGCATAATCACACAAAATGCCAGTTAGAATCAAGATCATTGTGACAATAACTTACTTTTAATTTCCTTGGATGTAATATTTAAGCTGAAATTGGAAGGAAGAATTGGGGTTGACAATCTAGGGTCATTACAGAAACTAAAAGAAGGAACAGGTCGCTGAAGTATGGAAGAGTGGGGAGAGATAAGAGGTCAGCAAGGCCCACACCACTCAGAGCCTTACTTAGGACAGTAAAAGAGGGTGCTAAAAAATAAATGATACACTTGTCTTGGAAGAAAAAAGAAACACTTCTTTACTCTAAGTCTTGTCTATTATATTGGTAGAATCAAACTATTTATTGAAAAATAAAAGTATATGCAACACTTTTTTTGATGTTCTATGTATTTCAAACTTAATTCTCAAAGATACACTTTTACGTCTCACATGTTCCCATTGGACGCCATGAAAGTAGCAGCTGATTTTTAAAAATAGCACCTGCAGACATATCCTTGCCTTCCAGTCCCTCTGGCATCTAAACAAGTTCAATATTTGTCGATTTCACAATGAAAATATTTGAAAACAGTTTGCATGTATGACGTTCTGTGTAACTGAAATCTTGAGTTATAAAGATGAAGCTTGAAAGTAGAAAAATAATTTAACATAAATAAATTCTTCCCCGATATAGCATATAATATGAAAATCACACATAATGCATAAAAGTTTTCCTCTACAAATTTACAAGTACTTATAGATTTATAAGGGTTGTAAAACTTTTTAAATGTTAACAGTACAGGCATAATTTTATGTCTGAAGTATTACTTTAAATTTTATTGAAAACTTTTATTAAATTTTTGAAAAGGTACTGAGAGACTGAAACTTTTCATATTTAATAAATTAAACAGGACACCTAGTGGACAAATTTTAAGTTACAGGATTGTTTAAAAAATCTCTTCTAAGATGGGTAGTTAGAATTATTCAACAATTAAGCATATGTAAGATTCTCACGTGCCAGACAAGAATATTTACCTCCCCATGTAACTTTTCTTCTAATTTATTTCATCCATTGTTAATTTTGCCTGTTATTGAACTTTTTTTAAATGAAAATACACAATGTACTCATTTGTGTCCATCTTCAATCAAAAAATGTTTGTAAGACACATGGATGTTGACACATGTATACTAATAAACTGTTTTCTGCTGTTATGCAGTGTTACAGCATGTGACTGCATCAGTACTTTTCCATTGTCCTACTGAAACACATTTCAGTTTTCTCCAGTGTAAACATTATAGATAATGTTGCAAAGTCTGTTTCTCTGCATGTCACTGTGTGGCATCAAACTGATTTTTCCCACTGTCAATACTGTGTATTAAATATTTTTTTTGTCTTTTTGAGACAGGGTCTCGCTATGCAGTTCAGGCTGGCCTTGAGCTCACTTTGTAGCTCAGGCTAGTCTCGAACTCACAAAGATTCTCCTGCCTCAGCCTCCCGAGTGCTGGGATTACAGGTGTGAGCCACCATGCCCGGCTGTATTAAATATTTTTAATGCCACAAAATTTTTGCAGTAAAGCTGCTGGCTTTCTCATTAGTAAGCTACATAAAATGTGTTTTTATCAATTGCTGTCTTTCTAAAATAAGTATCTATAAACTGTGAAACCACCCTGATTAATAAATCCATTGGATTATGTCTTCCTATCTTAGATTTCCTCTTCAAATTTCACCATCTTCACTTAAGAATGAGGCAAATACTTGAGGATGCATAGAAAGAACATTTCAGTAGTGAGTAAAGGGGTGACTGGTGTTTCACAGCTGATGGAAAAAACTGAGTTCCCAAAACTCCTCCTTCAGATCTTTTCCCTATAGGGCATAATCTAGCAGAGCCTGTTCTTTTTTCATTAATTTATTTTCCTTTCAGTTTTTAAAGGTTGTTTAGGCTGGACTCAAATGATATTCCCATCTCTAGCCTCCCAGTTAGTAGGAACTACAGGTGCATAGCACCACACCAACCAAAATCTACCCTTTTCCTGTACAATCTGTGTCAGTTTCATAGTGTTTACCTAAAAGTTAAAATTTTGTCCAAAGCACTCTATTTTCTGAATTCCAGATTTCTGTAATTCTTGAAATAAAGCAAAACTTCACAAGTTTAGGTTGATTATGGTAGAGGAAGGACTGAATTCAGACACACAATGAATTACAGAATATTGGAGACCCCTGCTGTGGGTTTCAGTCTCCTTCCCGGGTTATGGTTCATGGTGGGAAAGGAAAGAACAAACACAACAGAGATCTGGGATGACCAGTTGCTCTCGAGGAAGAAAAAGCCAGAAGGCAACCAGACTCTTGGTAGTTAGTCACTACATCTGAGTCCAGGACAGTGGGGAAGGCTGTAGGTGTTTCCTCCAGGAACAGTAATGGTGACTACCAGCAGCTTGGATGATTAAAACCTTCTTGCAAGGACAAGCACAAGAAGCAGAGTTTTCCCAGGTGCCTTATCCTCTTTAGCAGGTTTTACCTTGCCCTGTGAGCTCCACAGCAGTCAGTAGCCCTAGGGCTTCCAGCTGTGACCAGAAATGAGCAGGGAGATTCTGAGTTACAATCTGGCCCAAAAGAGCAAGACAAGGACAACGGTGGGCATCCCTAGACTCAATTTATAATATGTGCAATAGAAAATTTAAAGGAAAAAATAAATTTATCATTTGCAATATAGTCTTCTGAGGGAAAATGTCATAAAACAGACAGTAAAAATCAATTACTCTTTAATAATTGTTTCCAACTGCAGTAGTTCTAAATCCTTCTAAATACTACCACAGCTAAAGTGCTGCCTTCCCTTCAAATAACTGCTTTTATACAGGTCTTTTTTTTTTTTTTTTTTTTTTTAGATAAGGTCACTTGAATGCAGTCTGGCCTTGAATTCATTAATTATTCGTAGCAGTTTCATCTCTCTGAAAAGAGTGTCTACTTCCACGTGTGGTAGTAGACTTCTCTCTATGAGCTTCCTATGGGTCAGGTGTGGACAATAACGACTAATCATGGAAGTTACTGTACAATTCCATGATATTGAAGGTTGACTCTTCCTCATTTTGTAATTCTACAAATCCAGTTAGCTCAGAGGTAAGTGCTCTCTGTTTTGTCCAAAAATGAAAGGCTAGTGAAAAAGGGAGTTTCATATGTCTTCTATGTGGCATTTGAAATGGTTTAGCTGTTTAAGCAGAGTGAAGATGAAAGCAGAGAAAGGCAGGCTGAGAGTCTGCACCCCTGAGATTACCAAAATTCCAATTTATCATTAGCCTAATAATTCTTTTCTAGGAGTTCATTAGCAGTGAATAGAGAAAGAACATTGCATATGCATGTATATATACACATAGATAGATAGATATGAGGTTTTCCATCAACTACTACTATGTCAATGTTCTCTGCTTCTGTAGCATATACCAGATCTAAGAATACATCCTTTACAAAAAAGTTATTTAAAGGAAAAAAAGCAAAACAGAAAAAGGGGTAGAAACAATACAGAATTTCAGAGAAGAAAAAACAGTTAGAGATTACCAGTTGATAACTTACATATTGTCTTCTTAGACATAGTTGTTCAAGTTACACAATTAAAGCATACAAAGTAGACATTCAAATAGTGAGACTGCAAAGAAGTTCAGTGATCCAATAACAACTTAGCAACATGGTTATCAATCCTACACACTTAAACATAAATGCAGTTATACCTTTAGAGCACTTCCTTTTCTTCCTTTGACTTTTTAAGTCCATTATCTGTTTAGTTATATCCTGTTTCAGATTGCTCAGTACCTTACTGACCTGTTTTGTGTTGTTATTTACTCCTTAACAAACCCTTGTGAGGCAGTGCAGTGAAATTGTCACAGAACCTTACAGAAGGTCACCAGGACACCAGCAATAGGCACAATAGTACATCCATTCTGTTCACATTAGCTGTTCTTTCCTTGCACCAACAAAATGAAGAAGGTAGAAGGAAAAGGAAACTGCAAGTACCTTTTGAAGCATTAATGGTTCAAAATGGCATGTTCTCTTTTCTTGCAAAGAAAGATGGGAACTTAGTCTGGAAAGTCACTACTGTTATCCAAATACAAACACAACTGCTATTTTATTTAATTGGTACATGTTTTCATTTTATGCAGTTTACAGTCATCTTAGAGAGTGCTTACTTTTACATACTACAGCACACACACACACACACACACACACACACATATATATATATATAGAGAGAGAGAGAGATACAGAGAGACAGAGACAGAGATGGGGTGGGGAGATATAGAGACAGAAGGAATTGCTTTTAATCATCAAAAAGTTTTTCACTGCTCCATAGTCCAAAATGTTCCTACAGCATTATTTCAAAATCTGGAATTTCACCTCTAACAATTACAATAAATCCTCTTACATTTTAAGTATTAAGCCATTTCAAAATGTTTATAAGTATGGAATTTTCCACATGATCAAAGCATGCATGACCCCACTTCTCTAGAAATCTAAAAATCACTGAATAGCTTTCTCAAGTCTGTGCAAGATTAGTACCAAAGCCAAGAAATTCTTGGTCTGTGACCAAGGATTTAGACCTACCCAGGAGAACCAAAGCAAAACTGGACCAAGAGGTCCACAAAAGATTACTGATGACACTCAGAGATCAATACCACCCTAGTTAGAAGGAAAAAACCTTTTTGTTATACCCTCCTAGGTTTTCATAAAGTGGTAAATCTCAATGTGTTAGTCACTGTTCTCCTGTCGCTGGCAAAAAAAAAAAAAAACAAAAAACAAACCTGACACTGAAAATAAAGGAAGCAAATATTTATTTAGCTCACACTTTGTACAAGTTTCAATCCATAATCAGCTGGCTCCAAGGCTGGATGGAATGGCACAGAGGCAACACTTCATGGCAGCAGAAAACAGCAAAAGCAACAAGAACAAAAATGAAGGAGAACAAACACCTAGAGAAGGCTCTTTCTATCCCTTATATTTTATGTAGGCCATTTCCACTTGGGTGTGGCACTCAGACCAATAATCCCAGCATTGGACCCATGAATCATTCACAAACTCTAAAAGTCTACACCCATGACCATATGAGGCCTTTGGGGGACATCCAGACAAAACTATAATATTCCACCCTTAGCACCCCCCAAAGAATCATGCACATCCTTAATGAAAAAGTCATTTAGTCCATCTCTAAGAGCTACCAAAATCCTAACATGTTCAGCATTGCTGAAAAGTCCAAGTCCCAAATCTTCTCCAGGATGTAAGCAAGCTTAGCTATGAGCCCCTGTTCAAATGAAAAAATATTAAACACTTGCAACATTCAATGACACAGTATAAACATTACCATTCCAAAAGATAAAAATGGAGAATACAAAGGAATGGCACCAAAGCAAGTCCAAATCTAGCAAGGCAAACATTAAGTTTTAGTTCCATTTGGAACATCTGAAAAATCTGTGGGAGGTTTTGAGCTCCAAAAGGCTCCTGTAACTCTGCCCCTACAGCACTTCTGGTGGTTGTAGCTTCCAGGGCTTCTGTCTTAGGCCTGCTCTGCTCAATCCTTGCAACTTTCCTTAGATAATACATGTTCCTGGCCTTTCCAGACTTCTGAGTTCTCCACTGCATGTTTTGATTCATCCTCGCATATTTACACACTACCCTCACAGGCACATTAGCTGGGCTCCCAGGCCTTCTGAAATCAGGGTGGAAGTCTTTTTAACCTGAGAACCCATGTATTCTGCATGTGCCTAAAACTAGTGCCACATGAATGATGCCATAGCTGGTGCAGTAGCCAAGCTTTCTTCTCTCTTGGCTATAGAGGTCAATTGCCTAGAATGCTGGGCACTCTGAACCTGATTTTGAGGAACCAATTTTCTATTCCACAACCATTCTGCAACCTGGTGTGGCTTTCATCATTCTGGAACCTGATGCAGCTATTCTGGGGGCTTGCTCCTCAAAGCAAAGTCTCACTTTTGCAGTTTTGAAACTTCAAAGGGTGAAGACTTGCTTCTTATGATGCCCTCAGGTCATCTTTTTTATTATCCTATTCCTTCTCAGGAATAAAGATCTCCTCGCTTTATCTTTGCAGTCCACAAATTTACTGATGCTTCCTTTCTGGCCAAACACAACATTTTAAATTATCATTCTGGGCTCTTTGCTCTTGATTCACAACATAAATCTGAATAAAAGCCCCCAATAATAGCCATGCTATCATCTCAACATTTGACTGCCTTGAAATTTCTTCTTCCAGATTAATTGGTATGCCTTCCTTAATCTTATCTCAGGTAAAATCTCTGGACATGAGCAAAATGCAGACAAACTTTCTGCCAAATCATAACATACATTGTATGGACTCCAGCACTTAATGCAGTCCTTCCCAGCAGAAACATCTGAAACCTGATCCTTACTAGTTTTCTGATCTTCTGAGCTCTGACCAGACTCTCCCATACAGAAGAGCCTGAGGCATTCCAGCTCTGCCCTTTTAGGCAACATCTTTGAACCTTTCCAAACTCTTCCCACAAGCCATTCCCAAAGGCTATTGAATCACATGGTCAGGTAGGGTCACAGCAACAACCCCACATCTTTGATAACAAATTCTGTCTTGCTTTTCTCTCATTGCTGAGACAAAATGCCCAATGCAAAAAATAAGGAAGGAAAGGTTTATTTAGCTCATAGTTTATGGAGGTTTTAGTCCATAATTAGCTGGCTCCCAGGCAGGGTAACATGGCACAGAGGGATCCTTTCATGGCAGCAGAAAACAGCAAAAGCAACAAGAGCAAAAGGGGAGGGATACATAGAGAAGGCTCTCTGTCCCTTATATTGTATTTAGGTCACACCTACTGAGTATAAAACTTATAATTCCAGCATTGGACCCATGAATCATTCACAAAATCTAGTAGCCTGTCCCCATGGCTTTGGGGGAACATCCAGACACAAATCATAACAGTAAACATAAAATACTCTTAACCCTGCTAGGTCACAAAATTTAAAAATGTAAAGAAAACAAGTTTTAAAGTAATATTCTATATTAAAAGTAAACATAAAATCCTCTTATCATCTGTGATGATCACCACCACCATTTGTGTTGGGATACACCCCAGATTAACACGGCACTTTTTGCATAGTATCTAGTAGTTGGGTAGGTGCTATTCTCACTTTGCCTTACTGACAAAGAAACGGAGACTCATAGGTTATATGTAATTTTTTCAAGATTCCCTAGTCAGTCAAGGGCAGTAAAGGACCTTAAATGTAGCTCTTCTCTTTCCACATTGCCACACCCTCTGTCCTCTCCCAAGGTTTCAGTTAGCATAATTTCAGACATATGGTGCTCCCTGTTTCCCCCTTGCCTCTCTTCAGAGCATATCTTCACTTCCATGTTTACCATGCTTGCCAGGACTCTCCTCTCAATCTTAACCACCTCACAGTCTTTGTTATTTCTGTCTTTGATCTAGGATTATTCAGCTTTTCAATCAAAACATTCCTAATAAAAAGTAAAAAGTTAGACCTGTGGTATTGCTTAGCAGCATAGCACCTGCCTGGCAAGCTGAAGGTCCTGAATTACATTTCTGGTACAAAAAAAGGAAAAGTGGAAGAGGAATTCTGATGTACAAAGTTTTATACCTTTGGGGCAATGTTACCAATCACTATCATCTAAGTCTATCTGGCTCTTGAATGAAGACACTGATTACCTACATTGTTGGGTTCCTGCATTTGAGTCAGGAAACAGGAAGATTTGGATTACAAGGGATCTGTTCTTCCAAATAGCTCTATTTTTAAAACTACACAAATCTTCTTTGCTTTCATGTTCAAATAGAGTTCAGTGAGCAAGATATATGTTTACTTTGAAAATCATATTTAAACAGCACTATTTAAGCAATTAATAGATGAATATTTAAATGCTGAATTTATGAGGATTACTGTGAACCTTTACAGAATTATGACCTTTAAAAAAATGTAGGGGGCTGAGGATATATAGCTCAGGGGCACAGCACCTGCCTTGCAGCTGTGAGGGTGTGAATGCAATTCCAAGAACCAAAAAAGAAAGAAAGAAAGAAAGAAAGAAAGAAAGAAAGAAAGAAAGAAAGAAAGAAAGAAAGAAAGAAAGAAAGAAGAAAAGAAAAGAAAGAGAAAGAAAGGAAGAAAAAACATATATAGTTACTTTATTATAAGTTGAAATTATAAGTTGAAAATTTCAGAAAAAAAAGATAATATAGAAATAGTCACTTTCTTTCCCTACCAGGGTAAAGATGACTTATGGGATGCTAAATAAAGGTCATTGGCAATTCTCAACAGTGAAACTATGGGGACCTCCCTTAGTGAAATAAAATTGGTCTTTAGCAATCTCCTAAGCAGGATGTCAACTTTGAAACAAGGTGTCTTTGCAGAAATCACTGTAAACTGGAATATAATTTAACTGTTAGATATCAAGAGGTGGCATTTTCTTCTCCCTAATTTGGTGGACATGAGATTATGACTGATGGAAAACAATCTAAAATAGTGAAGATGGTGGTGAGTAATGTGTAACTCAAAAATATATGGTAAACACCAAAATACTAATCATAACAAGAAAACATAGATTCTCATCTTTTCTTCCATCTAGTAATCATGGAAGGTCACATCTCTTGAGTCTAAACTTCTTTACTAAAAAGTGAGATATTAGTTTCAATGATATCTGAGGTCCATGTAAGCTCAAAAACTGCTCTGATTCCTATTTAAATAAAAGTTACCTCTGTTGTACATTTAAAACATTCTTAAACACATTGGCTGTGGCTTTAGAAATATATAGACTATCATAAATAAGTAAAATACTGAGAGTACAGCTGAGTAATACAACATGTGCTTAGCATATACAAGGCCGTGGGTTTCAATTTCAGTATGCAAACAGAACAATAAATTAAAAAACAAAACAATACACAGATACTTGAAGCAAACAAACAAGCCTAACCCTACCACACAGAAATAACTGCTAACCTCCAGAGAAGAAATATATATAATGCTTTGTAATCTGCTTTCTTTTAACATATTTTAAATTTCTTGCTATAGCATTGAATATTTTTCTAAAGCACTAATTGTTCAATGGGCAAGGCAAAAATGCAGGCATCTTAGAATCACTCTGAGCTGTTGCAGAAAACACTCTCTGCTCTTTCTGATATTCCTCTGTGGGTTGTGGCTCTCCCAGTCAAGAATCACCATGGACAAAACTGTGGTTGGCAGTAACCCTATTTTCCTTTAAGAGCATTAAGACAAAAGCAAACCAAAAAGCACTATCCCTGCAAAAGCAATTTTAATGGTTATGAAGTTTGAATGTTCCATCACTTATTAACCAGTTTCCTTTACTGCATATCAGGCTATTTTCACTATATAAACATTATAATGAACATCTGTGTAGCTCTATCTATGTATACGTCTGTTCTGCAACCACTGGCCTTTCCTCCATGCTAACTGGTAATGAGGGAGCTTGAAGTAACAAAGTTTTTCTTTCTGTTTCAGTTAAATGGGAATTTGACATAAAGAGGAAGATGAACCTTGCTTAAGAAATTTGCTTCCTCACCAGCATGTTTGATCAGGTTATCATAAAAACATATACTCCTTGATGTAAGATAACTGAAGGTCATTTTACACAAGATTTAGGGCTATCTTCTAATGGATTCTTTTGTAAAACAAAGTAGAAAGGCCCTTATAATCTGTAAATGCAAATAAAGTTAACTGTTTAGAAACATAATATTTTAAATGCTAAAAATTTAATAGGAAAAAACTGGCAGAGCAGGAAACCTACTAAAAATAAACACATTAGTGAATCATATTAAAAATAGATGCTGTCACAAACTTTTCAGATTCTTCATCATTCTAGGTACACTGCTAGCTTTGCCAAAATAAAAGGTGACATTCTATATGCAAGATACAAAAGGATTAAATGATTCTAAGAACTTTTTTGGGAGTATCTCCCTGTTATAGAGAAAAAAGGTCAGGAATGCACTCCACCTACTATGGTGATGCTGAAAAAAAACAAAACCCAGGAGAAGAAAAGTCAAACTTCAGAGAAGGTCACTGCTCCTAGACTTGGAGCTCATCCTCAGGCCCACTAAGGCTTTCTATGTACAAGGGAAACAGAGGCAGAAAAGCCAGAACAACCCACAAGAGCCAAGTAGAAGCGGCTTAGTTTGTCTGGCCAGGTTGACAAGAATAACTACAAAAAGAAGTCTTCTCTGAAAGATGACCACTGAAGAGTGAACATTTTATATTCAAAGATGTTATCTTAATTATTAAAACAGTACAGCATTAGCATGAGAAGAGACAAATAAAGAGAACAGCCAGAACTATACCAATACACTTGAGAATTTGGAAAGGCATTTTAGTAATTTAATATGTATGTTTTCCCACATTTTAACATCTCTGCAACCTGGGCACACCGTACAAATAGATGGGGTTTCAGACATTCATAGGGTATTTGACTTGAATCCATATGATGGGAAGATGAAAAAGTTCTACAGATAAATGGTGGTAAAGACTGTACAACAATGTAAATGTACTTATTGCCACCAGATTTTGCACTTAAAAAGGTTTCAAACAGTTTAAAATGGGAATGTTTTACATTATGTACATTTTGCCACAATTTAAAAATCCAGGTTTGAGACAGGAAAAATTGGGACTCTCTCTAGCATTGTAAAATAAAGCCAGTTTATTCACATAAGTAAATAAATAAGACATATGGTACATGCTAAAAGTGGCACCTTAGTTGAACAAGCAATGAGTTATTGGTATTCAGTCAACAATGTAGCACAATAAAGATAAACTTGAGACCTTTCTAGATAAATGGTTGGAACTAGAGACCACACTCATAAGCAAAATAAATCAGACCTGCATGTGAAAACATCGTATTGTCTCCCTAGTGAAAGAAACTGAAAGAGTAAGTAAGATCCAAAATGTACAATAGATATTGTAAAGGGAAAGAAGCTGCTCAAAAGGAAACAATGACTTGGATGAGGGAAAGGAGAAAAAAGGAAGGGGAAAAAAATACACACACACATATGAGATAGCTAAGATGATTGTACTATTCTAATAGTTCATGCAAAGGAACAAATAGTATTTATATTGTTTGATCAATTTTGCATGCCTATATCTGTAATCTGAGCAACTATTTTGGAAATAACAATATGTAGCATAATAACTGTTGTTAATTTCCTACCATCTTGTTTTGAAATACTATATCATTTTTATTGTTGTTGTTGTTTTATTATTTCCTTTAAAGAAAAATGTAACACAACTACAAAGACACCTGGGGAAAAAAATGTTGAGTTCAAATATCGCAAACCAAGATGAACTCCAGTCAACAATTTCAATTAAAAAAAAAAAAAGGGAAATAACAGATGACAACATGCTAGAACACTTTTAAAATCTTGGTGTGGGAAAAACCTTTCTAACTATGACTCAAAGTTTAGAAGAGAAAAGAGAAGGTTAACAAACACAAGAATGTCAAGAAGAAATGCAGAAAGTGTTGCTGGAACAGAGAACACGAGCACTGTGGAGTACAAAAGGAAAAGGCAACCCAAGGTGGCTCCTGAGAAGACACCAGGCCAACAAAGCCAAAATAAGGCAAGGGCCAGGTTGAGGGGGATGGGAAGAACCTTCCCTGCTCCTGGGTAAAGGTGCTATAATCTAGGGGTTCTGACTTTGGAAAATCAGAAGTCAGACAGAGTCTTAGTCCCCACTGTTGGGGAAGAAAAAATCCGAGCTAAGAATCCCAAGATTGCTAAGCAAGTTTCGATCTTGTTATGAATCTGTGGGCTTCCTGGTATCCACACACCATCTGATTCTACTTGGACCTGGGTTTCCCTCCCACCCCACTCTGGCCATTTAAGCAGAAGCAAAATTTCAAAAGAGGTGTTCAGTGCTAGACAAAAATTTTGGTATTTGGTTCATTGCTTCCTTTCAAAGATCAGAAACTTTACATTAAAGTGTGAGTAAATGAAGGAAGAATTTTAAAATAAGATTTCTCCATCTTCACAGTACTGACATTTTGGGCCTGGTAATTTTTATTTGTGCAGATCTGTCCTGAGTGCTGCATGATGTCTGGAACCAAACTTGACTTCTATTTACTAGATGCTAGAATTCATCCACACACATTGAGACAAGTAAAATTGTCTCCCCAAATTGCAGAACCCCTGAATGACAAAATTGTCCCAAATTGTGGATCATTGTTTAAAGAAATCTAGAAATATGTATTCATCCAAATAAAAGTAGTTTGCCTCAGAGTAATCACTTTAGCAACTGCATACTTATTCAGTAATGCTGTTGTTCAAAACAACTTTGCAGCTTATTTTATAAATTACTTTCAGAGCTTTTTAGAATTTCATTTAAGTGACTTTTTATGGGAGGAAAATCTTTGTCAATTGTTTACAAAAGTTAAGCTCATGTAAACCTCTTTGGAAATCAATAAGGAGATTCCTTTAAAAAGCTAAAACTAAAAATTTCATTTGACACAGTTATTCCCATTAGGTATCCTTCTAAACAAGTTAAAGATACTGTATTACAGATATTCTTATCAGTTCATAATTGATATTTCCAATATCATGAAACCTACTGTCTCTGCTACTTTAATTTGTATCATATTTTACAAATATTTATTAACCAGTAGTGTAAGGTCTGAAGATGTAATGTCATAAGTTGTTAATGATCTTTATGTGGAAAGCACTTGATAACAACAGTAGAAACTGGTATAAGGTAAGCGGTAAATGAGGGGAGGAGGAGGGAATCTGGTGAAGAGTAGCAATGCCTTCCAAGTGCAATTCAGACCCACAACATCTTACACGGGTTTTGTGAAGTGATTCCCACTTGGCCTGACTGCAGCTTCATCCAACCATCACAGTGATATCTAGTGGAGTCTGAGGTTGATGTGGGCTATACATGACCACACAGAAGTTAAAACAAAGAAATTTCATGTTCAGGTGTGGGTAACATGAGACAGCAATGGTGAGTTTTGCACCTTGATGACTAGGATAATGGTGAGAGCCCTGACAGAAATAATCTTTTATAGGATTAAAAAATAGGAATTTGGGGAGAAAGCAGGCCAAATCCAATAGAAGATCATAATGTGCAAAGGGATGTTATACTAAAACTGATGGGATGTGAGAAGCACCGAATCTTAAGCCAGAGAAGTAAGGTGAGAGAGAAAGCAAAACCTCATGAAACCTGTTTTGTTTTAGTGAGGTCTGGGTATGGTGCTCACGCAAAGTGTGTTTAGTCTCCCCAGAGCCTCACTGAGTGGAAAGGCACACACGAAGGAAAATGGACCAAAGGCCAAGAGCCTGGTCTAAGATGCTTGAAACAGTGCAGCACTTCAGGAAAGAAAGGAACTCAGGGGGAGGGAGTTTAGCACACAAAACAACAGCTACTGCCCAAGAGCCAGAGCTGAGAGCTGAAATCCCTACTGGTATCTAGATGTGGGTCCTCATGTGCCTTTTTCTTATCGGCAAAATGAGAATAATATCTATCTCACTGGATTGTGGAAGATTTCCATCATTAACACAAACTCTTTAGATTAATGCCTACCCAGCATACAAGCACTTGACAAATGTCTGCCATGGCACAAGAATGGATTTTATTTAGTTCTCAGTAACCTTGAGGAGATCAGCTTTCTTAGGAGTAGAAACAAGAATT
>PVLA01016631.1:0-20093 GCA_004027455.1 Hydrochoerus hydrochaeris
CTCCTCTTGCCTCTCTCTCCTTTCATGGTCCCGGCCTCCTCCACACAGGTGTACAGTGGAGGTCCCAACCCCCTTCCCTGTCGGCCACGGCTCCTCTGAAGCACACTAGCAAAGGACCTCCACCCTCTTCTACCTGCTCTAGTCACTGAGGTGTAAGCCGGCCTCTTCCCCCGGGCCAGCCAAACTTCAGGGGCCTTCAGCAGGTTAGTGTGTGCTAGGCACAGAGAATCATTTTGGGATGGCTCATTGGGTCCTGGCCATGGGCACGACCCAATCCAAGCAAATCCCATGAATCTGCTCTGAGGAGGGAACAACCAACTGAAGTCACTGTCATTCCCAGTTCAGGCTCCTTCTGCCCAATTCCAATATGTTGCCCATTTGGTCACACCCTTCCCATGGGGGGGGGTCTCATTCCCAGCACTGACCATGGATTAATGAAGGTCCCTTTGCCAGTTCCACTCTGTTGAGCTCACCAACCCCTGACTTCAGCGGGGCTGTGGCTCCTTGAGTGGCAGCAAGAACGAGTTTGTGTGGCCCTGCTGGCCAGCTCAAATTTGCAAATTCAGGCCAGCACAAACTTGGCATGTCACAGAGAAAACACCATGTTCCAACTGTAGCCCCAGGACTGCATGTCTGACGAGCTTTTTTACATTTTAATTTCTTCCTGTGTCAAGTGGATCCATCTCCCTCTGTCTGGATCTCTCCAGGATATTTTATTCTGGCATATGAGTTGTTTCTCCTGGGAGGCTTTGTATTTTGTTGCTCACTGATCAGCCATCTTTAGCTCTCATCTCCCATTGATCTTAAAACTGCTAAAACTTAACAAACTTTCAAATCTGACTGTGTATGTCTTCAGCTTTGTTTACCAAGATTAATGACTAATTTTTGCATTTTGTATTTTCCAATAAATTTTAAGGAAAACTTGGAAATTTTCACAAAGTAACGCACTAAAATTTCCAGTGGAATTTTATTTATACATTCACAGTGGGGCCATAATTTATGTCTGGCTGCTGGCCATCTCTGAATGGCCAGTGGTATGCATATGACTGTCTAGCAGCATGGGACAGTCCCATTGGATGATACAAGTTGCACAGTGTAATACTCTTTCATGTACCTCTGGTGGTTTAAGAAAATGGGAACTTGTTAAATTTGTATATCAATTTGGAAAGAATTGACATCTTTGTAATATTGGCTCAATATAGTAACATGATATCTTACCAGATAATTAGTTTTTAGTTTTGTAATTTTTTTTCTGAATAGGGTTCCTGATTATTTCTCTCATGAATCTGAACCCTTATCTCACACTGTACACAAAAATCAATTCCAGATGTATATATAAATTGTAAAAGTGATACTTTATGAATGTATCCAAGAAAGACTCACATCCAGAATATATTTTTAAAACATATTTTATAAATCAACAAGAATGATACAAAAATTCTATTTTTAAAAAAATGGGCAAAAGACATGAAAAGAAACCTTGCAACAGAATGGATTCAAATGGTCAGTAAACATAAAGGAACCAAATAGTATTATAAGTCTAATGCAAATTGCAAACAAAATGAGACATATATATAACCACCAGAATTCCTTATTTTATTAATTAACAATATCAAGTACCAAAAATGATGTGGAACTGGGACAGCAGAATAGGAATGTAAATGCAAGACTTTGGAAAATTGTTTGTCAGTTGTATTAGCTTTCCCATCACTGAGGCACAATACCTGACATCCGTAACTTTAAGGAGAGATATTTAATTTGCCCCATGGCTTCAGGAGTTTCAATCTGTGGTTATCTGGCTCCAAACACAAAAATGTCATGGTGGAAGGGATGGCCAGGAAGCAGAGCATGGAAACAGTGTCAAAGAGTCCAGAGACCTAAGTTCAAGTCTCCATGACCACCAAGACATATCCAATAGAGGCTTATTAATCTCTTGGGTAGCTCCAAACCCAATTAAGTTAACACAGTTAATCTTGCTATGTATGGTACTATCTACCTGAAGTTATGTGCATCTAATGACCCAGCAATTATATTAGACAACAATAAAGCAAATAGACCTGTATGCATATGAATACTAAATGAATATTCGTAGCAGTATTACTCAAATAGGCTCAAACTGCAACAATCCAAAGGGTAACAAACAGTAAATATAGAAACCATAAGTGAATCTCAGTAACATAATATTGGACAAATGAAACCAGATGCAATTGAGTACATAGTCTTTATTTCATGCACATAAAAACTACATAATGGTGATAAAAGACTGGTAGTTATCTTTGGGTTGGAGTGCTAATTAGAAAAAAAATCTTAATGTATGACCAGAATAATGATTATACATACAACCAGACAGAAAAAAAATGGTATAAGAGGGGGAAGATTAGATTATTTCCATGGAAGAACAAAAATCTCAAAAGATCAAGAATAGGAAATAGTACAATGAGATTTTTAAAATGTTTTATGAATACATTTTGGTTTATTTTCCATCTTAAATTTTGTGGTCTTAGCTAATCATAGACAAAGAAAAAGAAGTACATGATTTTCAATCTATAATCCAACCTCTTACTGCTGAAGAAATTCCATATCATATTCCATGGCTTGAGAAAAATCAAAAGTATATAGAGTGTATTCTGGTAAGATTTTTATTTTTTAATAATATCATCCTTAGTGTATCAGCAAACACTATTTTTATTTTATTTATTTATTTATTTATTTTGGTACTGGGGATTGAACTCACAACTTTGCACTTGTCAGACAGATGCTTATGCCACTGAGCTAAATCCCCAGCCCCAAATACTCTTTTTAAAAATGATAAAGATTTAAATTGTGACAGAGTTCAAATTGTGACAGAGTTAAAAACTCTGTAATTGCTCCTTACTGTCTATAAGATAAAATCAAAACCTGTTTGAATTTTGCACAAAATCCTTCCATGATCTGCCTTCTGCCCATGTCTCCACCTTCATCTTCTGTTCCCCATCTGTTCTGTATTCTTTATATTTTGTTTATAGTGAAACAGGCATAATGTCCCGTACACTTTTCATAGTTTTCTAATTCCACTCTTCTGTGGGTAACATTTACTTTTCTTGATGTGCCCTCCGGTTCTACTTTGTTTTCAAAATTTCTTTGCTTATTGTACCCATAGAAACCTCTCTATTCTCAAAGAAGTAGGTTTTGGAATGTAGTTATTTACCAAAAAACCATTATAAAATAGGAAGATCAAAGCACTCTCATTATGCCCAATATATACTTTCATTATAGTCTTAGATACATTAAAATTATTTTTACATTTTTGTCATCTACTATGTTTTTCTAGCTCATTCGTCTTTTGAATAATCAGCCCCTACCACTTTGCAGAGTATTCAGTAATGAATATTCAATAAATATGACTGAAAAGAAACAAATAAATAGATCTAATTGTCTTAATTGCATTCTTTTTCCATATATTTGGTGCCAAAAAGTCAGTCGTGTTTTTCAACTGCTTAAAATATTTAGAATGAATGGTATTTTTTATTTACTTTATTAACTATAAAGACCATGAGTATATGAAACATGTAAATATCTTTAGCTTACATCTGCCCTCCTTACTTTTCACCCAGGTAAAATACTTTTTTCATTCCATATTCTTATTCCTAGATTATATCTTCCTTACCATTTATAAACCCTGCATCTGAAATTAAAACTAGCCATGAATATCTACTTTTCTCTTTGTTATTCATAATTCCTACCTTCTTTTGTAAATTTATTACCAATACAATATCTTCAAAGTTATTGAATGTTTATTTTATAAATGTAAAAGTTTTAAAACTTAAATTTTGACATTCTAATAAACGTTAAAGTGGTGTTTATAATTTAGGTATTTGTGATTTTTTTTTTTAGTCTAGAGCCAGCATTGTAACCTTTGATTGTGGAAATGATATTTTTCAAGAAGCAGATGAGCCCAAAGGAGTCTATATAATTATTTCAGGGATGGTAAAGGTAAAGCAAAGATGTTTATAAATGTATGCCTGATAATCTGTTTAGAAATCTTTATAAAATAGAGACTCAATAGTTTTCTATGTTAAGAACTACATAGTATCTTCTTTAAGACAGTGGGAACCATCCAAATGATGAGCTTGCTTGCTTTTCTTTCTTTTTCTTCTTTCTTTCTCTCTTTCTCTTTTTCTCTTATTTCTCTCTCTCTTTCTTTCCTTCTTCTTTCTTTTCTTTCTTTCTTTCTCTTTTGTTCTCTTTCTCTTTCTTCTTTTTTTCCTTGTTTGAATTTGTTTGTTTGTTTTTTGGTACTGGGAATCAAACTTACAACCTCACACTTGCCAGGCAGGCACTTGTGCCGCTGAGCTAAATCCTTGTCAATGATGATTTTTGTGGTCAGGCACAATGGATAACAATACCCATCAGCTTTTAAGCCATATTTTCTCATAGATAACAAGAACTCATGAGAGGATCATTTATTTTAAAATGCTAATATAAATTTTTTCATGTTATGTTTCTATGACTTGCAGATTTAACCACTCAAAGTGGATGTAAGTTGGTTGAGTTGGTGACAGCAGAAAGATTAACATATTTAAGAATACTTTGTCTTTTTTTTTTTTTGTCTTTTTGAGACAGGGTCTCTCTATGCAGTTTGGGCAGCCCTTGAGCTCACTTTGGAACCCAGGCTGGCTTCCTGTCTCAGCCTCCCAAGTGCTGGGATTACAGGCATGAGCCACCATGCCCAGCAAGAATACTTTGTCTTTAAACCATTGTTAATTTAATAAATATACTTTAAAAGGAGAAATAAATATTTTAAAAATAATGTGATGATTATGCAAGCATTTTAATTGTTAAAAACAAAGTGAAAATACATAAATGATAATATAAGTTAAGTATCATACATGTTTGTTTTTTTCTTTTTTTGCTCCTGAACAGCTTCAAAGAACAATGTCAGATTCGGAGACTGACAACATTCTCTTGGAATCAGAGGACAAAGCTTATCCTATAGTTAACACAGACTATGTGCTTGGTGGGGAAATAATAGGAGAATTAAACTGCTTAACAGATAAACCAATGCAATATTCTGCCACCTGCAAAACTGTAGTTGAGGTTAGAAAACATACCCTATGTCTCACTGTTGTATCTCATTCAATGTTTAATAACACATTTAAAACCTTTTCAATGTTTAGATATGTCTATGATACATTTTATGATAAAATTTTGCTCAATGTTATATAATATTCTGGTAAAAATTGTTCTGAAAGTGAATCTACCATAACAAAAGAATTTAATCAGAAAAATTGGTCAATGTTGATAGGAGGTGTTTTATGGTGAACTGAATGGGTTATAGTAACTAACAATAGTGTAACTTGGATTGTCAAAAAGGGAAAAAAGTCAGAGCTAGAATGCAGTAATAGTAAACTTGAACAAAGTGGTAAGAATTTGCCCTAACATGACTGAGGATAAAACCTCAACTACCCAGAGGTCCCATCAGCTTAATTTGAATGGGAAAAAGAAGTGACTCTTATTCATGAATTCATAAGAAAAAAGCTGAAACTCTTCAAACCTCTAGATTGAACCAGTTTACAGAAAATATATGGTGAGAACCAAGTTCAGTTACACCAGGAGGGAATAGTTAAATCTAAATGCAGAAGATTCTGCAGAGTAAGTTGATTTCTTCAATAAATAAATGATGTAAAAAGTGTGTGGAGAAAGAGAATGTTATTAAAATTGGATTTAAGATATGTAACAATTAAATATTATTATTGTAATTTGAGCAATAACTATATAAAGACTTATTTAAGACAATCAGGGAAATTTAATATTAACAAAATATTAAGTAATATTTTACATTTTGTTAAGTATGATAATTACATGTGCTTATAGCTTTAAAACATCTCTATAACAAAATGATGCATGTTAAAATATTTAACAAGTAAAATTGTGTGATATTTAGACCTTGAATAAAAACACTAACCTCTGGTGTTAGGCAATGATGGTTTTACTGGGAGTACATTAACTCATCTACCATAAACAACCATAAAACTTGACAAAATGTAGGACAAACATTTTTATCCTTTGAATTAAAGCCTAAGTACTCTAAAATAAAAGAAATTCACAAAATAAGTCCTCTATATATCTGATCTGCTTGGCACTGTTTCCCAACCAGAATGCAAAAAGAATTCATGCAGAAGATGGTTATCTGCTGAGATGAGAATGGAATGATCTTAAATCAAAGAAACTAAAAATGGATGAAATCCAAACAAGGAGTAGGAGAAAGAGTTGCACAAAGACTAAAGAGTCTGTTTGCTGATGCTCCACAAGACTTCAGTTGAGAGATGCTTTGCACAAGAACAAAATGAGACAGAACTAGATTTAACAGGTGCCCCCTGCCCACCGTTCCAGCTATTTCTCAAAGGATTGATACCTAAAATATATAAAGAACACAAAAAGTTAGACCCCAATGAAAAGTAGGCAGCCAAAAGAAATAGACATATCCCAAGAAGAAGTACACATGGCCAATAAATAAATGAAAAAAATGTTCAAGATTATCTGCTACTAGACAATTACAAGTTAAAACAATACTGAGATTCTACCTTACTCCAGAAACAATGGCTACTGTAAAAAAATCAAATAATAACAAATGCTGGTAAAGGTGTGGGGAAATAGGAACCTTTCTACATTGTGGAAATGTAAGTTAGCACAATTACTATGGAAATCAGTATGAAAAGTCCTCAAAAAATTAAAAATTGAAATTCTATTCAACCCAGATATTTTGCTTCTATCTAACAAAAGCATAAAATCATCATATTACAGTGATACATGCATACCCATGTTTATAGCAGCACAATTCATAATAGCTAAATCTTAAAAGCAGCCTGTAAGTCCATTACAGAAAAATGAGTAAAGAAAATGCGGTATTTAGATGTAATAGACTACTATTCTGCCCTAAAGAAGGATAAACTTGAGTACTTTGTAGGAAAATGGGTACGCCTTGAAACCATTATGTGAAATAAATCAAATACACACATTTAAATATCACATGACTTTTCTCATATAAGAATCCAAAATATTATTAAAGAGCAAAATAAAAGATTGATAATAGGAAATAGGGAGATAGGTCTTTTACAAAAGAGGGGGAGATCAAGAGATTGAGGGAGGGGAGAGAAGGGGAAAGGAAGAGCATGAAAAAGAATTAAAATGACTTATGCCAGGTGCAGTGCATTCAATTGTAATCTCAGTACTCAGGAGGCTAAAGGAGGATTTTCTTGTGTTTAAGGCCAGCCTGGGCTCCATAGTGAATTCAAGGCCAGCCTGAACTATGTAGCAAGATCCTGTCTTCAAAAAAAAAGATGAGTTATATACTCCCTACAAGTAACCATTATGTACTACAAATTTGTACTACAGATGTGTACTAATAGAAACATTAAAATAGAAAATAGCATAAACTAAAATAAAGAACCTAACTCTGCCCCTACAAAAGAATTAGATTCACCAGATTTCTGAGAATAGAATAGAGATGTTAGATGCCAAGAAATGCCAAAATTTAGAGAATTTTAACAATCTGAATCTTACAATAAAAGACAGACTTTTTAGGCCCACAAGTATCCAACTGAAAGACCAGAAAGAATAAACCTTAAGAATAAAGATCATGACCTACAATAAGGCTTGTTTTAGAACCACCCCAGCAAAGTCTAAGAGCAAGCTCTGTAAGACCCCATGGTGAAGACAGACTTTGGATGTTAAGTATCTCCACGTCAGACTGTCTTGGAAAACACTACTTATTGTCCTAATCAAATCATAAAACCAAGCCTAAACAGTCTCCTATGATCTGATAGTACGTGAGTTGCCTCCTACAACAAAACCATTTTTAGAGAAGTATAAAATAATCTGTAATCTCTAAGTATCACCAATAATCATGAGTTATTAAAAATATAAAGAAACATGAAACAGCAACTGGTAGAATAAAATATAAATGTAGAGAAGTATTAAGCAGAAACCAACCCTGAGATTGCTTAGAAATCGGACAGAGCACGCAAAGGTCTTAAAGCGGTTTCTTCGTTGTTGATTTTTTTTTTTAATTTTAAACAGAAAAAGTAAAAAATAACAATAAAACAGTTTCAAAACAAGCTAGTAGAAGAGTAACAATAATCAACCCATTAAGCATTGCTGTGACCACAGTAGTTGTTCAAAGTACAAGATATAGGCCTGAAATATTGACCTGCAAATTACTAGCACAAAACTTTCCCCTCAGTGAACCAAGAGAAACCAGCTGTGTAACTATCCTAACTCTCTTGTGTGTGTAGATATATATATTTTTTTCTCTTTCCCTTTCTTCCTTTCTCCTTTCCCCCATCACACTTTTTCTTTCCTTTTGAATAGTTTCTTTCCTATTCACAATATCTATTATACATTTTGGATCTTATTTACTCTTTCATATTCTCACACTGGTGAGACAATATGATGTTTATACATGTGAGTCTGATTTATTTCACTTATGACTATCATCTTAAGTTGCATCTATGTACCTATTAAAGTCTCAAGTTTATCTTTCTTCGTGGCTGAGTAGTAGTCCATTATATAAAATGACCACATCTTTTTTTTTCCATTTCTCAGTTGATGAGCATTTGGATTGTTTTCAAGATTTAGCTATTAGAAATTGCTATAAGCATGGGTGCACGAATATCACTGTGTTATACTGTTTTAATTTCTTTTAGGACGATATCTAGAAGGGGAATAGCTGAGTCAAATGGAACCTCTAGTCCTGGTTTTTAAAGAAATCTCCACACTGATTTCCACAGTGGTTGCACCAATCTATACTCCCACCAACAATGGAGAAGGGTTCCTTTTTCCCCAAAGCCCTGCCAGCATTTGTTATTGGTTGATTTCTTGATAATACCCATTCTTTCTGGAATGATATAGAACCTCAGTATCGTTTTAATTTGCATCTCTTGAATGACCAATGACATTAAACATTTTTCACATATTTATTTTCCATTTGTATTTCTTCATCTAAGAAGTGTGTATTCATCTCAGATACCCATTTTTGGACTGAGTCTTTGAATTTTGGAGACCTGATTTTTTTCAATTCTTTGTATGTTCTAGATAAAATCCTTGTCACAGGGACAACTGGCTATAAAAACTCTGTGTGTTGCCTTTTCACTTTGTTGGTGACTTCTTTTATTGTTCAAAAGCTTTTAAGGCAAGATCCCATTAAAACAGTTGTTAAGAACAGATTCCTTCACAATAAATGCTCTGAACAAATTTGGTATAGAAGAAGCACACCTCAATATTATAAAGGCCAAGTTTAACAAGCCCATAGCAAACATTGTACCAAAAGGGGAAAAACCAAGATCCTTCTAAGGACTAGGTATGGTGGCACACACTTGTAATGCTAGCACTTGGGAGGCTGAGGCAGCAGGATGACTGTGACTTCAAGTCCAGACTAGGCTACATAGTGAGTTCAGTCATTCTCTACTACAAAGCAGACACTGAGTCAAAAAATTTTTCAAAATGAGAAAACCCTCTAGACTCCACCAGAAAACTAGGAGAAGTAACAAATTCAGCAAAAGTACAGGATTTAAAACAGCACACAAAAAAATTAGAAACACTGCTGTGTGCTAATAGTGAATTATATTAACTAGAAAATAAGAAATTTCATTTATAATAGGTACAAAAAATTAAAAGATTGAATAGAAAATAAATAAAAGACCTCCTATGTTCATGGATTGGAAAAATCAATATAAAAATGTCTGTGCTACCTAAAGTGATCTGTGGATACTGAGGAAAAGATATGCTTTTAATAAATGGTGCTGGATATCCTCATGCAGAAGAATAATACTTAGACTCTTAACTCTCATCATATAAAAAAAATCAACTAAAAATGGTATAGGTTTTAAATGTAGTTTTACATAGCAACCTATAAGACAATTTAAAAAAGACTTAGGGAAATGCTTCAGAACATTAGAATAGAGAATATTTGGATAAGATTATATATATATATATATATATGTATATGTATAGGGTTACATTTGTAGAGCAAAGGAAACAATCAACAAAGTGAAGAGAAAAAGTGGAGAAAATATATGTAGACTACATATCTGAAAAAGGGTTAATATCCCTTAATGTTAATATCCTAAAATATAAGGAACTCAACTCTCAGTAGGAAGTAAACAATATGATTTCTCCAAAGAAGGCATACAAATGACCGACATTATATAAATGGAAAGGTGCTCGGTATTATTAACCATCAGGGAAACTAAAATCAAAACCACAATGAAGTATTACCTAACTGAAGTTAAAATGGCTATGTCAAGAAGATAAAGGATAGCAAGTACTGGTGATGATGTTAGAAAAGGAAAGCTGGCACAATGTTTGTAGGAATATAAGTTAATAAAATCATATAGGAAACAGTATGGAAGCTCTTTTAAAAACTAAAAGTAGAACCATTGTATGATTCAGACATCCCACTACTGGATTTATATCCAAAGAAAATAAAATCAGTATGCTGATAAACATCTACATGCCCGTGTTTATTGCAGTACTATTCACAGTCTAAGATATAGAAACAACCTAGCCGTCCATCAACTCATGAATGATTAAAGAAAAAGTATTTTACAATGGAATATTATTCAACCTCAAAAAGAATAAAATTTCCTTTTAAAACAATGAGTGAGTCTGGAGGGCATTCTACTAAATGAAATACATCAGACACAGAAGGAAAAATACTGATGATCTCACATATATTTCATTAAAAAAGAAGTAGAAAGGTGGTACCCAGAGACTGATGGCAGTAAAAGGATAGGAACAAGGGATATTTTGGTCAAAGAATACAGTGTTTTAGTTAAAGTGGAAGAATACATTTTAGTAATCTATATAGAAACAAGGTTTCATAATCTGTGGCAATACAGTGTGACCATGGTTAATAACAGTGTATTAAAAATTATTAAAAAAATATATTTTAATGTATGCATAAATAAAATATCATGTTATACTCCATAGTATGCACAATTGATACATACAAATTTTTAATAAATTAATAAAAAGCATACATGTATAAAATATGAATATGTTATTTGACAAATTCATAATTGCACATACATAAATTAATACATTATATTTAAATACATAATTTTTTAAAAGAACACTAAAGAATCATCGGGTCATGTGTCCTTTACATGATCTGGTATATCACAAGATTACAAGTGAGTTATGAGTATATACATTTTATAGGTTTCTAGGCCACAGGATGCATCTTACTTATTTTAAATTCTTAGCTTTGATGTTATTAGAATGAAGAAAACCTTATTTCCTAAACCACAAATGACAGAATATCTTCCTTTTTTCAGGCATATTTTATTCCCAAAAGTGTCTTGTATGAAGCCTTTGAAAATTATCCTCTTATTGAACAGAAAATGTGGCTAAAAATTGCGCGTGGCGTTGCTGCCAGGAAAATCCGGGAACATTTACCTTTTGAGGTAAGACATGTTTGTGTAAACTCATCTTCTCTCTAGATGACACTGGATTAAAATACTCTCAGAAACAGACTATGGCCAGAGATTAAAGACTGCAGAGTGCAAGTCGGCAGTAAATCACTGCCTTTATAGGACATAGAAAGAGACATTTGGAAAACAATTGTTCAATGAGAAGAAAGAGAAGAGCTCTGGGAATCAAGAAAGCCCCATGGGAAAGCTAAAACTCATGGAGAACTCGAAGGCAGTACTGAGAAAAGAATGAAGTGGTCTGGAATGTTAACCCTGATTCCTGGGTTGGAGGGGGAACTGACTCCGTGAAAACAAGCTATGCCCAAAAGAAGATAAGAGAGTCAGAAGCCCCAGTGATGTACAATGGACCAGAAGTACTAGTCCCAGCAAAAACCGCAGTTATCATATGTTGAAAATACAGTGTTGGATTTTATTCTGAAAGTGACTCTTTCAGCTGACAGGCTAACTTTGGAAAATAAATTCATCATATTTGATACCATATTTATTGGTAGAATAATAAGGAGCCATTTTGAAAGGTGCTTTATTGTTTAGGGATGAGCTATTTCAAGAATCAGAAATCAAAGAACAACTGCACTTCAGAGTCTCTGGGGTCAATCAACCACAGCGACTGGGTGGTAAATGGACACAATAGATGGTCATAGTGAGGAGGAGGACTAGTCACAGACTCCCAGAGAAGTTTAAGCAGGTTGTAGAGCACACAGTGGTTGGTGGTATTGCCATCCCTGGTGAGGATTCAGGTCCATTGTATGTGGTATTTTGAAGGGTGGGCAGAAAGCTCTGAGACTGAGCTCGCTGTTGGGGACCACAAATTCACAGTGACTGTTTTTGCGTATTTCCCTGTGGGGTGAAAGGAAGGATTGAAATTGTTGTTACCATCCATCTTGAATTTCCCATTGACTCTTTCAAACATTAGATCATCTGTGCCTTCATAAGTCATCTCAGGATTATATTCAAGGACAAGATACTTCTAAGCATAAGATCATGTATGCCTTCTTAAATCATCACAGAATTACACTTGGGTCAGATATTTCAAACATAAGACTATCTACAGCTCGCCGAAGTTGTAGTTGTTGCATGAATTGTAATCCTTTTGCTAGTCCCACCTATGACTGGATACTGTGAATAAATAGTGGCTGCTTTGGGAGGAGGGAGTTCCTTGGATCCAGAGACTTTGACTTTCCAGCCATTGTTGGAATGCAAGACTTGTCTCTGTTTTTTATAATCGGAATTCTTGACAGGGTTCCTGATACTGACAATCGGGACTGTTGACCGAGTTCCCAATAGCTTTCCTTGCTTCTTCTTTCCAGAACAAAAGTCAGTGGTGTAATTGCTTTCTCCACCCACCAGAAGGACATACCTCTGTTTACATGTTTTCCAGATCCATATATATATATATACTAGTGGGGAGCTTCTGGAGAAAGAGGGGTGCTCTTAAGCCCACAGCTACAAAGCTGCTTAGGGACAAAAATGGCCCAGGACACACAAAAGGATGCAAACAAACACTAAAAGCCTCTGGAGTGAATACAGCTCTGAGATAGAAAGCATATCATTGACTGACTACACAAAATTCACATAGCAAGAGTTTATTCCACAGATTTGGAAAAAAGAGACCTCAATTGGAATTTGCTATCTCTCCCTCCAATATCTGATGACTTCAATACTGTAGGTCCTAGAAATTACAAACCCAAACACTTTAGCATGGAGGAGGTTTTTTTTCCCAGTTATTTCCCTTTTTATTTGTTTTTTGCTATTTATTTTTCTTCTTTGATTTTATTTTTCTTTACTTAGTTGGATTTTTCTTTTTTCCTTCTTTCTCTTATTCTTTTTTCCATTACTGTTTCCTAATTCTTTTTGTTTTTTTAATTCTTTAATTGGATTTTAACTTGATTTTCTTTACTCCTCCTTCTCATCTTGTTTTTCTTTATTTCTCAAATTTTACTACTTTTATAGTTTGCCTCTCCTTATGCCCTTCACTTTTTATTATTACTACGATTCACCTTTATTAATTTTTAGCCTTTCAGTTTACTCTATTATTATTGATTTTTTTCTCTGCTGTTGATGGTGATAAAACTTACTTTTGTTTTTTGCTATATGTCAGTATCTCATTTATCTTTGCCATGATGAGATTTTTCCTCTCTGACTTGTGCTGAGGAGCACCCCCCAAAGAAGGTTGGACACTAAGACCCTCAAAGCTAAAAGACAAAGCCATCACAAGTTATGTAAATCTCACTGTAGAAACACATGAAATATAAAAAGCATCTTTTGGACCTGGAGCACCCTGAAGTTCTGCAAGTTCCCATCCTGCATATAAGTGCTATGTTTAAAATCATCCCCAGGGGGCTACCAGCAAGATGGCAGAATGGTGATCAGCAGAAAAAAGCCTCTCTGAAATTTGGTGCCAGATGCTAGACTATAGCAATGAGAGGAAGAGAGCAAGGAGGACAGTGGGCCCAACCAGGATGCAAAGAATTGAAACCTACAAGGAGAGTTAAGAGACAGACGTCAAGCAGGAGAAGGAGGTGGCAAGCAGTGCTTGCTTTTCTCCCTGACCACTGATGCCTTGCATGGGGGTGCTGCTTGTACCTGCAGATGTGCAGTGACTACTGGCAACCCAAGAAGCCTCCACAGACAAACAAACCAGTGAAAAAGAGTGGTGGATGTAATGAACTGCAGTGGGTGGTGAGTTATTTGGGTTCAGATTGTCTCCAAGGAGAGGGAAATTATCTGGTAGCCATCTTGGAGAGGGGCCAACTGAGTTCAGAACTCAGAGAAGCTGTGGGCCAGCTCCATCTGGCAGGTCTAAGTGTCATGTGAGGCAGAACTGATTTCAAGTAAGGAGGCTGAGAGAAATTCAAGCCAGCAGCAATCCCAGTTCAAGCTGGCAGGGCAGCACAGGTTCCAGCCTCACACCTAGAAATCAGACTGAGCTTCATTAAAATAAATGATGCAGCCTTGCTGGAATTTATCAACTACCCCACTGTAAATCTACTACTGGGATTAATCAACATGGATATGGACACTTTCTGCCCACTTTGACAGTGGAGATACACCTGAAGTAGACAATATTTTTTTGCTTTTTTTCCTTTTTTTGGCTTTTTTTTTCTTGATTGATTGTTCTTATATTTATATGAGTATGGACATTGTACCTAATTTTTTATTTTGTTGTTTTTATTTCTTCCTTCTCTAGTTTCCTTCTGTGTTCTTCACTACTGTCCCAAAGTTTGCATAAAATTCCTTTGCCCTCCAGCAATGCTTCTAATCTCTTTTTTTGTCTTTTATTTCTGTTTCTTCCCCAATCTCTTTTAAATTTTCTCCCCTGAGAGTAAAATCATATATTGAGGGCATACTGTATACAATTTTCTAGTCTGTTTCAGATTTTTATTATATAACCACAAATCTAGTTCATATGGTTAAAGGTAGTAAATTAATAGTTACCACAGTTTGTCATTTTTCAAGGTTAAGTTTGATGTTATTATTGGTTGCACTACTTTAGCCAAGATGATGTAATTGTTCTAATCAATTATTCTCCCTGGTATGCCAAGACTGAGATTGCCTGAGGGTGATAAACAATAAGTGAGTGCCAAAAAACCAAGGTTGAGGCCAAATAGGCAGCAACTTCTCCCCAATAAATGGAAGAGGTATGATCTTGCAACAAACTCAAAATGCAAACCCAGCTATGCCTAGAAGACTTCTAATGACTACTCAGTCAATGACTACTACCATCAATGAAGCTACCAACTAAAAGAGATTAATATACAGGAAATAAATAGATAGATAAATACATAGATAGATAGATAACAGGGAAGCAAAATGCCACCCCAGACTTCCAACTAACAACAAACTCACGGGACAAAGATGTAAGAAAAATTCAAAATTCACCCATGTGGACTCTGAATTGGTAACAAGAGAAATAACAAAGCAGGTAAATAATCAAAAGTAATTTCTCAGGTAACTACAAAGATAGTGACCATATTGAAGGCTAGTGATGCTAGAGCAGATACAGATTTTTTTAAAAAAGAGAAGCTTAGGAAAACAATGCACACAATATAGGAAAGAAATGGAATCCATAAGACAGATTCAAACAAATATCCAGGAGATTAAAAATTCCACTGAATTATGCACAACAAAACAAGCCAATGTGAAGACAGAATACCAGAAATATAAGACAGGATTACAGTTTTCAGTTATGAAAAGAAATATTTCTTAAAAATAGCAAGGGACCATGAAAAAATCAGCCCCCCAAAAAACTGCTAGATGATGCAAAGAAGAATAACATGAGATTTCATGGAGTTGTTGAAAAAAAACAAGAGATTGCACAAATGACATAAAAACTTGTTCATGGAAGTAATAACAGAGAACTTCCCAAGCATGGAAAAAAGAATTTGGCATACAAATAAGTGAGGCATATAGAACTCAAATTAGCCCCGATCAAAAAGATCTACACCAATGCATATAACAGTCAAGATTCCAGAAATTTAGTGCAGGAAAAGAGCAAAAGCAATTCTGGGCAACAAAGGCAAGGCAGAGGACATCACAATCCCTGACTTGGAATTTTACTACAAAGCTACAGTGATAAAAACAGCATGGTACTGGCAAAGATAAATAAATAAATAAATAAATAAATAAATAAAACTAGATATCAAAGGAACAGATTAGAAGATCCAGAAACAAATCCAAACACACTCAGCCACCTTAATTTTGACAAGGGAGCCAAGAACCTTTACTGGAAGAAAATAACCTCTTTAATAAATAGTTCTGGAAAGACTGTCTTTCCAAATGTCAAAGACTAAAACTAGACCTACAGCTATCATCATGCGTCAAACTAAAATCAAAATAGATCAAAGATCTAAATATTAAAACAGAAAAACAAACAGGTAGCAATTTCATCATATTAGTAAGTTGTTAGACAGCAAAAGAAAACACCAGCAGAATAAAGAGACAAACCACAGAGTTGGAAAAAATTTTGTCAACTGTACTTCAGATAAAGGAATAATATCTAGAATATATGAAAAACTCAAAAAAAATCTCCAAAATTTAAAGTTTCAATCTAAAAATGGAACTCATAAATGAATAAACACTTCTCAGATGAAGTAAAAACAAAAAAAAATATAAAAAAGTCATCAACATCATTCAAGAGATGCAAAAAATTAAAACACTAAAATTCCACCTCATTCCAGAAAGAATGGCTATTATCAAGAAATCAACCAATAACAAATGCTGGTAGAGGGCTGGGATTTAACTCTGGCATAAACACGTGGCTGGCAAGTGTAAGGTCATGAGTTTGAACCCCGGTATCAAAAAAACAAAACAAAAACAAATGCTGGTAGAGATGTGGGGAAAAAAAGAAACCTTGCTGTACAGTTGATGGGAATATACACTGGTGCAACCAATGTGGAAATCAGTGTGGAGATTCCTCAAAAAACTAAAACTAGAGGTTCCATTTGACCCACCTATTCCTCTTCTTGGTATCTTCCTAAAAGAATTAAAAGCACCCTGCCACAGTGATATTTGTACACCCATGTTTATAATAACCCATGTTTATAGTTTGTAATAACTGAATCTTGGAAACAGCCCCAAAGCCTATAAGCAGATGAATGGATAAAAGAATGTAGTTTTTTATACAGTGGAGTATGACACTGCCATAAAGAAGAACAAACTTACACATTTAAATACCACATTTTTTTCTGGCATGAGAAACAGAAAGTATGAATAAGGACAAAAATGTATAATATTGAGAAATGAGAATAAAATGTTAAAATGGGAAGGGGAACAAGGAAGTAGAAAGGAAGGGACAAAGGAAAAAAGAAATAGTAGAAAAAATGGAAACAAAGCTTTTGTAAATAAGAAGGGGAAGATGGATAAAGTAGGGAAAAGAGAATGGGGAAATATATATCATGTACAGGTACAAATTCCCTATGATGAATCATATATATATATATATATATATATATATATTGAATAAATTATTTAAACAAGACAATATGACTCTGCCAAATATTCATAATTTGTCATTAACAAATTAATAGCTCAATGAACACTGGAAGACACTTGAAAAATATATAGGAGCAGTTTAACAAAGAGATGAACAGTCTGAAGAAGAACTAAACCAAGGTTCCGGAAGTGTAAAGAAAAAGAAATCAAATGAAATACACAATGGAAAGTCTTACCAACAGACAGGAGAAGCAGAAGAGAGTTTCAGGGCTTGAAGCTAGGTTGAGGAATTATTACACTGAGACACTGATAAGGAAAGGAGTAAGGAATTATGAGCAAAACAGTCAAGAACTCTGGGACACAAAAACCAAACCTGTAAGAACTTTTAGTAAATAAGAGGGCACTGAGGTTCTGAATGATGACATACAAAATCTATTTAATCAAACAATAGAAAACTCCCCTAATCATGGGAAATACACAGAAGGACAGATACAGGAGGCATTTAGAATCTCAAGCAAACATGACCAGAAAAGAACTTCCCCAGGAGTACAAAATGGCAAGAGTACAAAATAAGAAAAGAACATTGCAAGCTACAGAGAAAAACACCAAGTCACTTACAAGGGTAAATCCATCAAAATAGTTTCAGATTTATCTGCAGAAGTTCTTAAGGCCAGGAGGACATGGAATGGATTATTTTAAACTCTGACAGAAAATAAACTGCTAATCTAGATTACTATATTGAACAAAGCCATCCTTCAAATTTGAGGGGAAAAAAATTACATATAAAAGACCAATGAGGGAAGAGGTAGGAGGGAGAACAACAAAACAACAGGGATTAGCATGTACCTGTCTATAATAGTTCTGCATGTGAATGGCTTTAATCCTTCTGCTAAGACACATGAACTGACAGACTGGATCAAGAAACAACATCCAACATTTTACTGCTTAAAATACACAGACACACACACACACACACACACACACACACCTCACTAGCAAAGATATACACAGACTGAAAGTGAAAGGACAGAAGTAGCTGTATTCACATCTGACCAAAACTGACTTCAAGAAAAAACTAGTTAGGCAAGACAAAGAAGGCCTTTGTATATTGTAAGTGAAACAAACCAAGAAGATATAATAAATATATATATATATGTATATATATACATATATACATATATATATATATATACACTGAATATTGATGTAACTAATCATATAAAACAAAAATTGCTAAACATAAATGAACACATATGTCCCAATCCAACAATAATGGATGAGTTCAGTACTCACTGTCAGCAACAGGTAGGTCATCCAGACCACCATCACCCCAAATCACCCCCAAAAAAGCAGTTAAACTATACATTCATCAAATAGACTTAATAGAAGTCTACATAATATTCCACCTAATAACTACAAAATACAAATTTTTGTCAGTAGTTCATGGAACATTATCCATTGTTCTGCAATGTATTTTCTACATTGACCCAGCTATTTCTCTTCTTGGTATCTTCCTAAAAGAATTAAAAACACCATACCACAGTATACATGTTTATAGTGTATTTCTACCTTGTATTTTCAGGTCACGAGGCAAGCCTTAACAAATACCAAAAAATGAAATAAATTTCTTGTATCTTGTCAGATTGTAGTGCAATGAAACTAGAAATGCACAAATGAGAGAAACTAAAGAAATTGGAAACAAATGGACAATAAGCAACTACCTTTTAAACAATCAGTGGGTCATCAATAAAATAAGAAGGAAATTTAAAAACTCCTAGAATCAAGTGGAAATACCATATGTCAGAATCCTGGGGATGCAGCAAGGACAGTTTAAACAGCAAAGTTTATAGCTGAGTATATGCATCAAAAACCAAAGCTGGAAAGAGAAGTCAAGATGGCTGATCAGTGAGCAACAAAATACAAAGCCTCCTGGAAGAAACAACTCACATGCCAGAATAAAATGCCATAGAGAGACCCAGACAGGAGATGGACCCTCTTGACACAGGAAGAAATTAAAATGTAAAAAAGCTGTCAAATACATTGGGACTACAACTGAAACAGCTAAAAATTATGGGACACAGCGTTTTGGCCACAACTGGCCAAGTTTGCACCAGTCTGAATTTGTGCCAGTTTGAATCTGCACCTGCTAGCAGAGCTGCCAAAACTCATTCCCACTGCCACTCACAGGAACTGCAGCAGCGCTGAAGTGGGGGACTGGTGAGCCCAACAGAGCAGAGCTGGCAAAGGGACCTTCATTAATCCACAGTCAGTGTTGGGAATGAGACCTCCCCCACACAGGAGGGGTGCGACCAAGTGGACAACATGTTGGAATCAGGCAAAAGGAACCTGAACTGGGAGCAACAGTGACTTCAGCTGGTTGCTCCCTCCCCAGAGCAGATTCGTGCGATTTGCTTGGACTGGGCAATGCCCCTGGCTGGGACCCAATGAGCCATCCAAAATCGATTCCCTGCACCTAGCACACACTAACCAGGTGAAGGCCCCTGAAGTTTGGCTGGCCCGGGGGAAGAGGCCGGCTTACACCTCAGTGACTAGAGCAGGTAGAAGAGGGTGGAGGTCCTTTGCTAGTGTGCTTCAGAGGAGCCGTGGCCGACAGGGAAGGGGGTTGGGACCTCCACTGTACACCTGTGTGGAGGAGGCCGGGACCATGAAAGGAGAGAGAGGCAAGAGGAG
>PVLA01016632.1:0-20090 GCA_004027455.1 Hydrochoerus hydrochaeris
AACACCTATTGTTTGGGATTGTCCCTGCCTGGCCCTGGGCCTGGGGCGTTTCCTGCTTGGGGCTGGGGGTTGCTGCCAGGGTTGGCAAATATATATTCCAGCTTCTAAAAAATAAAGGCGGATTCAGATTCACTCACAAACTGGGGTGCAGTGTTTTCTGTCTCTCAATCGCCGACTCCCTGACCACCTTTGGGAAACCATACCCCTGCCGCAGCTGGATTCCGGCATATTATGTCTCAGCAATGAGGAAAGCAGCAAAAACAAGCTTCCAAGATGAGAAATTCAGGTATCTGTTAGATTTATATCTAGAAATCTCCCAAAAGACTCATATTGTTGCTTGAAAATGGAGTCGCGGTAGTCAGGAGCTCAGGAAAAGAAAGGAAATTTTGTTGACACTAGCACACCCCAGAGAAATAATCTTCAAAGTCTGGTGTGATTACAGAGCTTATTTATAGGTTGGTAAACAGGAGTTACCAGAATGGAAGGTTACGGTACAAGGAGTAGCTTCAGGTGAGCAGTGTTGCATGTAACAAAGTTGTATTTAGTAGATTCACAGAAGTTTCAGTTTGATGACAAATCGTATGATTTAGCTGAGGTCAGTGGCATAGAACAGAATGACTGCAACTTTATTGAACAAAATGGTCGCAGTTAGGTCAAGATTTCCTCAATATATAAATAGGTAGGGATTTTGCAAGGTGATTGGACCACGGAGTCCTTGTAGCTAACTTGCTGCTAAGAGGTATGGTCTGAATAGAAAAAACAAGTACTCGGGGGTATGAACTGGAAAGCCATGTCTTTCTCCCTGGCTCCTCCTTTCTCCTTCTTGTGCTCATCGTGTGAGCAGCTTTTCCTGCCCTTGCTCATCTGCCATGCTGTTTCTTCTTTGGAGCTGTCAGATCATGGACTGAAACTTGAGCCAAAATAAACCTAAAGTCCTGAAATTGAGCAGGACTTACTCATCCTGATAAGAACTGGGAAACAGAGCATGAGAATCTAAGCTTCTTGGCTCATCTTTCTTTTGATTCCATTGCTCTACAGAAGAAACTGCCTATTCTAAGACATTATTATTCAGACTGTCTCTGAGAGGAAGCTGGTGTCCTGGGAAATACGAGAACAGATCTTATTTTGCAGACTCCTTCCCTTTAGGGTTAGAAGTGACTTTCTCATATTTTTGCCTAAATGGTATAGAATTGCCGATTTTATGTCATCTCCAGATCTCTTCCTTGTTATTCAAACCCAATGTTTTAACAGGGTAACACACAATAGCCTGCAATTTGCATGGCTCTGATTATCTCTTTAATGTTTTGTGTTAAATATGAGATAGTAAGTTCTGTGTATGATAATAACAAGGGCTAAAGATGTGACTCTAACAAGACATAACAGTTCCCTTCAGAGAATTAAGAGGGAACCATATAGAGACTCAGCCCTGAAGTGTAAGATGTTATGTTTCTTATTCTATCAGTTCTGTACTCTAGAATACTGAATCAAAATCTCAGTACTGAGGGAAGCAGAGATGCGAGGAAAACATACATTTTGAAAAATCTCCAGAATTATTCTCAGTAAATATTTTTCACATTTGTTTCCTCTTGATAGTTAAAGAACAGAATATACTTCTATGGGACTGAATAATAATCAAACAATCAAAACAATATTAAAGTATGCTACTTAGCATAGTTTTATAGCCTATTAAAATTAAAATATATTCTGAAAGTCTTCTTGATCTCCAGTGACTTGTGACTTTGCCTGTGGTGGTCACCACTCCCTCGTGACTTCATAATGGAATCTGAGGTTCTCATAACAGGCCTGTTGCCCTTGGTTATTCAGGAACTCTGAGCATAGTAAACACTTGAGGAAAGGGACAAAGCAGATGAATCATATTGTGCCTCATGGAAAAGAGGAAAAACTTCTTCCTGGTGATTCTAGCTACCGGCTATTTCTCATGTAAGGATTTACCAAAGAATCTTGGGGAAGGAGAAAACATTTGATCTTTCTGGGGTGATAGCTAGGCAATAATTGCTATTTAGATGTAGGCATTCTCAAAACTTAGCTTTTTTCTCCGAGTAAAGAATTCATTGCCTCAACCAGAATTTTAAGTATCAATGATTCAATTGATTAATATCCTAAGAACTCTGGCATAGACAATTTCAGAGTTCAGATATTCAAAAAATTACCTATGAGGGTTATAATCTATATCTAGCAAATAATTTGGCCTTCTCTGTTATAGAATCAATTCTGAGTCCACCCCTCCTTCCTCATTCCCGCTTCCACACTTTTGCACACATTGATATTATTATGTGTATGAGTGTACACACAAACGCATTCTACACAAAGTTGTGTCACTTTTTGACACTGCTTACTATCAGAGTACCAGTAGGTGTCATGAAACCTTAAGTGAAGGCTCAGTGCTTCTTAACTCACTCTAGCAAAGTGACATCAACAACTGAAATCCGTGATGTAAAACTGAATCCACTATGTCAATGGCACAGGTAGGTGCAAATGCAAAGAGAAGGTTCAGTTGTAGAGGCTGAGATAAGTTAAGCAGGATATAAAATACGAAGGTAAAGCGAACTCTCAATAGCTTGGGTAAGAAAATGTTAACATAATATTCTAAATGTGAAAAATTTCCTCACAAGCAGATATAATTTAGAAAAAAGGCACCTTCAAAATAGATGATATTCAGAAAGGAAAGCAGATATCTAAGATGTATTAGCAGGAAGCTAAGTTGACTATGAAAAGCTAGACTTTTTTCTAAAATAGGTCTACACAATGTCTGAATGGCCCGTCAATGGGTAATATTGCTGATGTGGGAAAGATAAAGCTTAAATATGATTCCTTCCTGTGTGAATTCAGCATTAAACTAGAAATGGGATGGTGAGTTTCCAGAGAGGCTGTTAAGGATCTGGGGCATGAGGAGAGAAAGAAAGAATTGAATATGGCTACATAAAACTTATACGAACGTATCATTTTCCTTCAAATTTCATTGCTATTAATTTGTATGTGATTAATGGAAAAATTAGATGGTCACATTTCAATGCTGCATTGTTTTAATTAATCCTCTAAATTTTTTTTTTAATTTCAGGTGCTTTTGGTGACCATATATTTAAGGTACATTTGCTATTTTCTCTGTAAGAGTAGTTTTTCTAATCTTAGACTTGCAGAATTTCTACTAGTTTGCAACATATTAAACCATTACAAAACTGCCAACGTCTGGTCATTTTCAATCTACATAATGATGCTACTGTCCAATTCAATCTAAATAGCTCTATCAAAACCCATTTAAGGTAAAACCAAGAATCATTTATCTGTTTATTCTATTCTCTCATGTTTTTGTGTACCACTAGTAATTAAAGTTTCTAATTTTTTCCTCTCCTTCCGATTTCACTGCTTTTGGATAGGTTCAAGTTCTCCTTGACTTTTGCCCATGTTGTTGCAACAGCCTTCTGATATTCTTGCATTTAACCTGACCCAGGATTTGGCATATGCTTTGGAAAAATAGAATTTTCTTGTAATGTAAGGATGCCCCTTCGTTCACATCTTATCTTCAGCTGCTTTTAGATTAGAACAAAATAATTGAGTAGTTGCAACAGAGGTCAAATGGTCAAAAAAGTCATAAAATTTTTTATTTTCTCTTAAGAGGAAAAGTTAGCTAACCTATGTTCTAATCTTGAGAATGGACTTTCTAATATATAAATCTGAACGTGACTTCTCTCTGTTTAAAACAGCAACTCTTTGTGTCTATGAGACAAAATTTCTGTATGCTTGAAAATTGCCTTTTGTCTAGCCTTTTTGCATTATTATTTAGTTTTATTAGGATGTGTTCAAAGTAAATAAAATTGATCTTAAGGAGTAGGTACATCCCTCCCCACTCACCTCCCTCTCTCAGATTTTAAATGCTGCCTCTCCATTTTCATTATTATTCTTATTATTGCTATTCTTGGGATCATTTCTATAGTTTATTGTTCAGCCTCTTGCTTCCTGAGAGAACTGTCCTTCCTTCATTCTAGAATCTTGTTAAGCTATTTTTGTGTCTATTGCTCCAGTTCTGTGGGTTTTGTGCCAATAATGTGCTCTAAGTATCCTTCCCATATTTGTACCCAATTTTAAAAGTCATTTGCATTGCTGTGATGGGGGTATTACAATATTATGTAAAAGAGAATAACCTGATATTCTATGTAAATGGATATACTGTTATGTGAACTACTGGAGTAGGAAAATGTGGCCGTGTGTTCTAAACTGCTTGTTATATACATAATGCTCATGAACTCCCCAAGCTGCCTCCTCCCTAAATTACTCTCATACCCAAGAGAATCTAAATCCAGTTTAGTTTAACTCATAATACAGAGGAAAGCAAAATATGGTGGGGAGATAATTAGGAAAATTAGAAAAAAAAAAAAAAAACTTATGGCTCCAGAACTGTAATCACCGGAGGACTAAACTACCGCTGATGCCAGAGTAAGACCACACGGTGCGCCCTGTTCCAGGCTACAGAGAGAAATGGAGAGTGGAGACCAAAGTCATTTCAGAAGCCTAAACAAGGCTTCTGGTCATCCCCAAATGGCGATTACAGTTCTTAGATTACATCTTAATAATGGTTTCCTTTGCTACTCACCAGTTGTCCGGAAAACATAGCCCTAATTACCCTAGAAGATGGTAATCCCAATGGCCCTGGTAGCTAAATTTATAACACAGTTTTGATGTTTGAGATTTATGACAACTAAGCATAGTATGATCTCCTCTTTGCACAAATAAAACACCCAACAAACTATATGAAGAACTTTCCAGGTAGAGAATGTGAGCTGTGAGCCTTCTTTCTTTTAGAGCATTTCATGTGATCACTACAAAGAGGAGAAGGAACTGCGACTACGCATATGCTCCATACGACTCAGCCCACTCTGCGCCTCTAACAACGTGACGTACTCCAACTCCTGTGTGTACTGCTTCGCCAACATGTAAGCAAGGCCCTAAACCAAACCCAGACCCGTCTGCTGAGAATCCATGTGGAGGTGACTGATAGCAGCTGGCTGGTATTTATCATTTTGAAGAATCTTAAGATGTGGTTCTGTAAACTCAAAATGATGTGACAGGAGGCTGAGCCTGAGGCACATGAGGGTGACCGGGAGCACAAAGGGCAGTGACCTGCCATCTCCACATTCAGCAGAGAGGCCTCCCTTTCTCTCCTTTGAACGTGAGTTTCCATATAAGATCTGTTTGGGGAGGAAAAAAAAAAAAGATTTTTGTTTCTAAAACCTTTGAAAATCTTAGCTACAAGAAATATTACCCCTTACAAGGTTTCTTAAAGCCATAAGTCTTAGTATTCAAGGTCAGAAGAACCTAAGTTAAATCTTGCCCCGGTGATTAAGTGATACTGGAAATGTTTCCTAGCCCCTCCAAAACTCAAATCTTAGCTGCGAATCTGAAGCTGTATTTCTGTTTCACTAACTCTAAATATGCTGCGTCCATAATGACTCTTCTTTCCTGATGTTTTCAAGCATACGAAGTTCTTTCCTGCTTCGGGAAATTTGGCCCAGCTGACCTCCCCTACCCAAATGATTTCCTCCTGCTTCTTGTCAGACCAGTGCATTTTCTATCATTTAAGTTTCAGCCCAAATATACAGTGCATGGCCATTGTTTTCCCTGAAAATACTGTCTACAGTAAACTCACCTCTGTATTTTTCTATATTAACATCCTTCTCTGTCCTTCTTAATACTTATCATAACTCCAGATATTTTAATCTTCTATTTGTTCATTTATGTCCTGTTATCATATTTTAGCTTATGAGGCAGGTATCTACTATATTCCCAGCATTAAACACAGTGTCACTATCTAATAAGCCCCTGGCAAGGATGCTAAGTAAATATGTCAAGTAAATATAGTTCTCTGGAAGGATGAATGTAAAATATGTTTGTAAAATTAAAGCACCCTTTATAGATAATTTTTAAAAATTTACCATTTGTTCTTTTGGCTTAATCTGTCAGAATGATGTATGTGATGAAGAGTGAAGACTCTAAACATTGTAATCTCAGCTTTTCTGTTAAACAACATGCTCTAGGAAAGATGGCTTAAGCTGTGGAATTACCTCAGCGGTCACTTATGCATATTTAAAAAGATACTGCATAAAGGAGACTTAGCATAGTGCCTGTCATATAGCAGGCCCTTAGTAAGTAACAGCATGAGTGACCGTGCATTGCTAGCAGTTAGAGGTCCAATCATACCAACTTTCCTGGGATTGAGAATTTCCCTGAGATGTGATACTCTGAATACTAAAATAGAGCAGTCACAGACAAACCAGAATGGTTGGACATCAACATGCCTTCATTTTCATTCCCTCTAGTACAGTACATTCCATAATTACCGTCTTTCTTTTACTCGGATCAGATAACCTACGCCATAACTACCCTCAGTCAGTACAACATCTTCCAGACCATCTCAAGACTTTTATCTCCTAAGCCTCTAAATAACTCCACTGTGATCATGATTCAGTGACTCATGCAGCTGAATTCCCTGGGAGGCAGGAGGATCCCTACTCCTTCTCCCAAGTTTGGGATTAGCTCTCCACCTTCTTCCTTGCTTTAAGTCTACTTTCTATCCCTTCACTGAGATTTCAAAATATGTGGCTTTAAATAAATATTAAGAATGAAACAGAAGGGAATTGAGGAGGAAATAAAAACAACCTCTTAGTGTTAAAAATTTATCCTTAGGATTTTAACTTCAATAGAAGAGTAACTAATGAGTTATTCATCATCTTCAATATTTTTATTTCCCAAAGAGTTCTTACCATCTTCAAAGATTACTGAGAGAAGTGCAGATTTCTCAAAAGCTGCTCTTGCCATCATGGAGGTGCCACTCAGATATCCTTGTGTAAGGCACACCAATGTTTAGTTCACTTTTGCATAAGTGCCTATTTTCTTTTCATCTCAGGACTGTTGAGAGATCCCTTCTGATTCTCATGCCTACCATTTCAGAAGTTCATACATAAGAATTACTGACACCCCAACTGTCACACTTATCTCCTTCAGCCTATAGTTGCTGACTTAGGTTATCCAGGCATTCTAGAACTTGGGGGGTATCATTTTCATCATAAGGTGAGGGGACCAAGTAGAACTTAATGCTAACTGCACTGACACCTTCCTCCATCATTCAGGTCCTAGTTTAGGTTCTGCCTAGTACTTTGTTTCGGCCTCTTGAAACAGTCAACTTTGATACACCTAAGCACACCAAAGAACTCTGGCTCTCTGTGTTGTGTAAAGGTCATGCTTTTTTGCTAAATATCATATTTACTTTTTGCTGTGATAGGAAGCAAGCCCAGGGTTTTGCACATCTTAAAGAAGTGCTCTACCACTGAGCTACCTCCTCAGCCCTGTACATACGTTTTTAATATCCCACTGGACATCACATCTCAAATTTTCTAAATGTAACAACATAATATTAATATTAAATAATATATAATATATAAAACATATATATTATATTATATAAATATAATATATATAATATAATAATATAAAGAAAGAATACATAATACATAAAGTATGAGCAGATTTGAACCAAATATATTTGTAACACATTAATAAAAAACAAAATATTTAAAAAGAAATACAATACATACATACTCATAAATGAAATAAATCAGACATGCATGTGTAAACACTGTATTGTCTTGCTAGTGTAAGAAAATGAAAGAGTAAATAAGATCCAAAAATTACAATAGATATAATAAAAGACAAAGAAACCGCTCAAAAAGAAATTACATTGTTTGATCAGTCTTGCATGCCCGTGTCTAGTAGCCTGAGCAATGATTCTGAAGATAACAATATGCAATATAACAACCATTGTTAAATTCCTGTCATCTTGTTTTGAAATCTTGTATTACCACTGTCTGTTGTTGTCATCATCATTTTGCTTTTGTTGTTGTTTTTTAATTACTTGCCTCTTGATTTTTCTGTTTTTTCTCTTCAAAATATAAAAGGAATAAATAATTAGAAATATTTTGAAATGTATAAATACAACTAATTTTAGAGTAGCATTTATTTTATTCCATTTGTTGTGCTTGTCACTACATAGGAATAACCTCATTCAACATTCAAACTAATGTAACAAAGGAAGCATTGGTGCCACTTCCCGTGTTACAAATGGTGAACCTGAACAGTAGAGGTATTTGGGAAATTAGCCAACTACCGTAGCTTATAAGGGGAGAAATAAAGGAACAAACCTGGAAACTTGATTCCCAGACCCCATTATCATATGGTTAGAATTTTGTACTTGTACACATTTTTAGGATTGTTTAAACACAATTTATTAGGCTGAGGCTGTAGAAGAGTTCTTTCTCAACTTGTAAGGCCCTTGATTTGATCCCCGGAACTGCAAATCTTTTTCTCATATTTTGTTTAAAAGTCAAAGACTCTTTTTCCATAAAATCTCAATCATGATACAACTAGGGCAAGAGGAACAATGTTTAATGAACACCTAGGAAGTTACAAATGCTGTAGTAGGTGCAGGGAAAATAAAAACAAAGCAACAGCAGAAGCCAGCGAAAGCAACAAAGTACTGTTACTTTCAGCTATTACTTCTGATTATATGGGATTATAAGCCTTCTACTATTAGAAAATACCTTCCCAAATAGGTCCCTTATAAGACCCACACCAGTACTGCATGGTGGGCTGGGAAGAGATCCTCTCTTTTACATATAAAAAAGAAAAAAATTCTAAAATACTTATCTTGCCCGATGCCAAATAGGAAGTATTTACAGACAATGAACAATGTTTTTAGTCATTTCACAGTAGCTCCTAAATGGTTATTGCTAGTGTTTAATGGACCACTTTTGTATTCAATACACAAACAAAAGTCCACTGACCATAATTTAGTGTAAAATATAGTAATTGAGTTCTCATTATGTTTCTGCTGATGAAGGCAAGTACTATTCACTTGTGTTTTCCGCACTCCTGTGTTTATCTTGTCCTGGGCCATTAGGGCCACTGCAGACCACAGAGCAACTAAACTTTGAGGTGAGCCTTGAAACAGTCTACCTCAGTAGTAACCCAAAAGTACAAGCGTTTTCCAGACACAGTGATTCTGATTCACGCAAGTAAAAAGATTTCTCCAGTGTCTCAGCAAGCCATTAACTTACCCTCCTTCTACTTCTTAACATATAAGTTTGCACATTTGCTAAACACACCAATAGTTTTTCAGTATGATTACAAATGGTGGAGCATCCCACGTGAAAGGGTGTGGTGAGGTGAGAGGAAAATCTTTGTAGCTATGGAATGTTTATAAGTCAGAAGTTTACAAATCAAGGGCTCCTGTCCCTTAAAATCTCTTATTATTATATATCTAGGCTAAGAGGAAGACAGGTTATATTTCATACAAATGATCTCTAAACATTTATATCAATTTCTTTTAGAGCTCTAAATGATACTCTCAGAATTCAACACAGAGGAATGTGCAGAAAACAACCCAAACCGAATATGGCATGAGTTTTCCTCATTCATCACAAGTGAAATCTTTTGAATTAAACATAATCTTTCCTTTGTAAAGTGGAAGTCATTGTATTGTCTTATTTTTTCTAAACAATAAATATTACCCCCATGGAAATCTCCTTTGACTTTGGATATATTTAATAAGATGTATAAGTGTTTTACTGTAGATATGCAAAGCTGAATAGAAAGTAACTCTTGAATTTACCAACTCACAGTTTAATAGGCTAAGTGAACAATGCTGTAATTTAGTCAATAAAGCTTAAGTCTGATGAGATATGACATATGTCTGGACTCTTGGCTTTCAGTGCCAACTAAAACAGATTTTTGTACTTGTGAAGTTTCTAACTGAACAACGAAGCAGGAAAACACATGATTATTAAATAATATAAAATACAAGGAAGAGAAAAATAACCTATGATCTACAGGGGTTCACCTTGGCCGTGGCCCAGATTGGCCTGTACTTGGGCTTTGATATTCTCCTGTTCAGGATTAACAATTGCATGAAATGTTTACATCTGAAAAAGCCACTCTGTGACTGTGATGAACCACAGCACCAATACTATACCAAGATCACATCTGAGCACAGGCAAAAAGGAGCATTATCCAAGTCACAAAATACCGGACATCCCTTTATCTAGACTAATAAAAATGTTTGCTGCTTCTTCCCAGTTAGGATCTTTCCTTCTAAATGAGGCCTTCAAAGATATCCAATTACAAGATTACTCCCATTTGTTTTGGAACATCGTTCAAAGCAACGTCTCTCTTCCTTAAGTTTTCCTCAACATTGACCTAACGATCCCGAATCTTATGAAAAATACTTTCTTATCGCCATACCCTATGTCCTCAGTGTGGGCATTCTCTCAGGTTACAATACACAATAAACTCAACATGTTCGACTGTTGATGTGTACCTGGAGTGCCCCATCCGGGGGACATGATACATGTAGCACTTGTTAAAAATAATATACTGTCCTGTTTCTTGCTTTATTTTTACTTGCCACAATGTTTAGAGTAGTCCCACTAGCATGAAGTGTATACAGGCCCTGCAATGTCCTGGAGAATCCTTCGTAGTGAAGAACTAACTCATCTAAAATGTGAATATTGTTATTATGAACAAGATCTCTCCTATTGAGGTCAGTGGCTATTATATCCATCCCTCCTCTTCCTCCCCATGCCTACAACAGGTGTCAGTAATCAAAGGCAGCACCCTCCATTGAGCTGGATGTGGCCCCAAATCCTCCTCAATAAAGCAGCTGAGGCATGGTTTACCATCAGATTTGGTGTGAAAGGTGAAATCTCTTTGCCATTCCTGCCCTTACCCTTTTCTTTTCCAGACTAAGGAAGTTTCTTGCTTCCTGAGATGAAATATCCAAACAGCACCTTAATACTTTTCACTTTCCTGTGCTTATAGCCATGCTCTGGTGACCTGACTGCTCTCCCACCACTTCTAAAAGGAGACCCTTTGAGGAATATGAACTCAAGCACTGAGACGCTGGTCTGTCCCAACAGGTCTCTAAATGCTGACAGGCATTTACTGTCATTGCTTCTAGGGTTGTGAGTAAATTATACCCTCTAGTGGAGAAACCTCATTACTACCATAGATTGAAAGAAAGTGCAGTGCCTTAGGCCTGGCTTCTCAGTGCTGGTTAGAATGCCTCCTTTCACAGGCAAAGTGTAATTCTCAAAAGTGTAAAACTCAAACTTATTTCATATGTTTGAGTTTTACACTCAAAGCAATTGAAAGGTAAAAGAAGGCACAAGAGAGGTAAAGAGACAGAGTATTCTCTACCTGAAAAAGGTAAAGGAATCTGATTCCAGGTATGGCTGTGTCAAAAGTCTCCAAGGCTTTTGCAAGAAATTTCCCTGTCCATCTCTTGGATCCACTGAGCTGCCACTGAGTGGACTCTTCCTAATGTCATCTTTATTCTCATAGAGGCTTCACCTACCCCGTCTCACTCTCATCCCTAGTGATAGATCCTAGCAGATCTAGCATTAACTAGTTCAGCCACAGAGAAATTTCCTTCTCCAAAACTCTAACAAAAGGTTTGAGTCTTGTTATCTTAGTTGGTATAGGAGGCTTATTCCTGAACCAGTTAGAGTTACAGACATGCTTAGCTTTCCATGAAATGGACTGAATTACTAGGCTTTCACAAAACCGAGAGGTGAGTCAGCCTTCTCCTATGAACTAGAAAAGGATAAAGAATTGTCCCCCAAAGAAACATTACAATGCTACTTCCAGAAGTAAAATGAATGCAGGTCAAGAGAGCAAAAAATACATTACTTTGCACAATCTGGATGCAGTCTTTTCCCTCTCAAGAGGCTATAGATCATCCTCAAGCCTGCCTCCTCCCTATTTTTCTTCACTTACTAACAGTTTTATCTATATTTATGGTAAAAAGTTATGATGACCTCAGAAGCTAAAACACTTTATGTTTTAGTAAAAAAAGTATGGAAATCCCATCCAGACATGTGAGCTTTCTTGGAGGCTCTCTTTCACTCCTAAACAAAAGGTCTTGACCTTATATGGCACAAACCATGGAAAGTTTAATATCTTCACAATTTCAGAAAGTCTCAGATCTCTGGGTAACCCTTGTTCTTTACCCATAATTTTGCAAAGTTCTCCATCAGCCCTTCTTTCCACCTCTGCTGCTGGTGCCTATCTCCCCACAATTTTGGTACATTACACTTCCCACCTTCATTTCGGAGGCACAGGCAAAGTTATTTGAGGTAATAGATGTTTTCTGAAGGTTTGGAGGGATAGAGGAGGATAATATCTAACAAAGAAGAGAAAATGTGCCAAGATTCATCCATTTAAAAATAGTGAAAATCAAAATGAAATTTAGGCTAAATGAGAAATGTGTGGGCATGAGCAATAAAGAGGATCACAGTGGGTCTTAGCTCAGGTCTGGCTGTATCAGAGACTCAGCATAGTCAGAAATCTAACTTGCTACTGCTTGTCTATAAATTTCATTAAATTTTGACTTGATCATGTCCCATGGAGAATTCACAAACACACACACACACACAATGAGAAAAATGGCAGCTTCTACTTCATTCATGTATTTTTAAACTCTGGTTCGAGGGAAGAGGGCTAGGATAAGATAAAGAGAATCTTACAGCTCTTCCAGACATCTTTCCAATCAATATGTAGCTAGAGTCCTTGAACATGGCTAACAGAATTTTTTAAGTGATTTTCTTAAAACATCAAACCAAAGATCAAGATCAAAGATCCCAGGTTTGGGAATGTTAATATTTCATGTCAAGGAAACCTATAAATAATTACTATTTAAAACATTTTGCTATTTAAAGAACTACAGCATACTAAATAATATAATGGACCGGTTTAATATGCACATTTGTGATTGTTTTAAGGAGTGCTGATTTAAACCTAAAATATTAAATTGAAAAGATAAGAATTGTATGAAGACAAATGGTACTGTTATTTGGAGAAGTCTTTTACCAAATTTTATGCTAATTTTAATACAGTTGGAAGATTTATTTAAATATCTAGGATGGTTATGTCCAACAACTAAAGTACTTAAAAGAAAAATTGGAGTGTATTTGATTTATCCAGTCACTCATTCTTCTTTTCATTCAAAAAACAAACAAAAAACCTGTGATCCCACCCTCATTATTATTGAAAAAGTAATTGACTTATGTGATTATTAAGTTGTCCCCTCCCAAGAAACTGAAGGTTGAAACATATCCAATTTTCATCAGAACTGCTTGTACCTAGGAGTAACTGGACAAAAAGCAAGTACTCAGAAAATACTTGTGGCATGACTAGACACTGCTCACTACAGAAATGCACATGAGAATCTCCTCACTTCTGTGGGGATGACTATTTGCCATTCAAAATTGTAAGCATAGACTTTTTATGATTTATGCAGATTAATGAATTGAGAGGCAAAAATACAACACTGTGTATGCTTTAGTAATTACAAGAAGGAGATTTAAAGACAAATAGCCCAGATTTCACAGTAAGTCCCTGAAATTTACCAGCTGTAACTAGTAACTGTAGCAAAAGACATAAGGTCTCTGAACACAAGTTATGCTCCCTGTGCAATGGAGCTAGTGATAATTAAACTCACATGTTCATAAGGGTTAAACCCCATGATGTATTTGAAATGTTTGGTGGAGTCCTCATGATTGAAAGAATACAAAGGCCAATGCAAAAACTGTGTAGCAACAAGAACTCCAGGCAAAGAAGCTAGTGCCAGAGTGATGAGCAAAGGAACAGTTGAGAAGTGGCAACACAGGAGGCTCCTGGGAGGGGAGGATTGAGTTAAAGAAAATGTCTGCAATTACTTGGGCATTGCTGCACGGATCCCGGACTCACTGCCTCTCCTCGGTGCTGCTTGAGTATACACTAATGTTCCACTTTGTCAGGGCTCCTCTAGCTTCACTGAAATTGTTCTTGCAGATCATGTCTCCCCACAAGCTTGAGAGCAGAAACTCTTTTTTAGGCATCTCTGCCAACTTGGTGTGGAGAATATCCTCAGGTCTCACATAGACTTTCAATGAATGTTGACTGACCAAATGAATGATGGACATTATAGTTTGGGACACTTCGAACAATTTTCTAACACTTTTTATTTATTCCTCTAGAGATCACACCAAAAGAGCTAGCAAGAAGTTATGGCAGGAAAAATATTAAGGTTAATTATTAAGAAGAAGAAGAAGAAGAAGAAGAAGAAGAAGAAGAAGAGGAGAAGGAGGAGGAGGAGGAGGAGAAGGAAGTTTTTTTGAGGGGACTCCTGGTAAGATCACAGAGTAACAAGCAGCAGTAAGTCATCCTTCCAGAGATTTGAAGTCCACGTGCTAGAATATAGCAACATGATGAAGAAAGGAGAGAAATGGGTCCCAGGGATGCAGCAAGAATCTGAACCGAGAATTGAACTCCACAGGGAGAAGAAAGAGGGGGACTTCAACACAGAAGAGGGAAATGGCAAATGATGCTTTCTCCCTGGACCCTAGCTTGTGGCATGAAAGACAGGGCTCAAACCTACAGAAGGCATGGTGACCACAAGTTAACTCCAGAGGCCTCTACAGAGAAACACACCAGTAGAACAGAGCCATGGACACTGTGGCCTGCAATGGCTGGTGAGTGATTCCAATTCAAATAGCCCTGGGTAAAGGTCACCATTTTGGAAAGAGGCCTGGGACTCAGAACAACAGCAAGATGGTTCCAGTGTCAGGGTGAAGTACAGCCCAAACTGGCACTCAGAGTGCCAAGTTCAAACTGGTAAGAGGCCCCCAGCGCATGGTGGACTAAATAAGTCAGGATCCAGCCTCACATGCAGAAACCAGGATCGCCATGAACTTCAGTGCAGTTGAGAGCCAGGTTTTCTGGGATCAACACAGGTCTGACTCTGTCTGACTCTTTTGTCTACCAGTAATAGCGCACACATGTCCTGAAGTGGGTGGTTTTTACTTTCTCCTTTTCTTTGCTATTTTCTTCTTTTTTCCCCTTTTTCTTGATTGGTTGCTCTTGGCTTTTTTAAAATGAGTGTAAATATTATTTCTCATTGCTATTGTTGTTCTTTTTTGTGTTGTTTCTGTTTCTTCCTTATTTCTTTCCCAATCTTCTTCAGTTTTACACAGTTTGAGTAATCCTTCAACTTTATTTGACTCTTTTCTATTTCTCTATTGTTCCTCTTACCCTTTTAAAATTTTCTCCTCTGAGGATAAAATCACTTTATTGAAAGGATGATTACTGTATATAATTTTGTCTTAGATTTTGATATATAAATACAAATCTTGCTCATATGGTGAAAGGTGGATAATTAATAGTTACTACAGTCCATTATTTTCTATGCTGTGTTTGATGCTGTTGTTATTATTAGTACTTTAACCAGGATTGCATTTTTGATCTAATCAGTTGTTTTTGCTTGTATGCAAAGAGATTATCTGAGAGTCATAACTAATTCTATAGACCAGGGGCTGGGTCACATAGGCAACAACTTCTCATCCCCAGTAAATTAAGAGGTAGGATCTTGCAATAGACTCAAAAGCCAAAAGTGAGCTACACCTAGAAGACACTTCTGAAAACAATCATTTCCTAAGGAGTTCCTACTACTGGCAATAAAGCCACCTGCCAGAAGCAATTTACAATCACCAACACAGAAACTAAGCTAAAAATAAAATGAGAAAACACAGTAACAAGATGAAACCCCAGACTTCAAGCTTGTGCAAGGAAAACTCAAGATGCAGTGATGTGAAACAACTCCAAAGCCACCCACCTGAAATCTCTGAAATGGTAAAACTGGAAGTAACAAAGCAAATGAATGAGGCTCTAGGAAAAATAAAATTAGAAATTTCTCAAATAACTAAAGAGAAGATGACCAGTGAAGGAAATGGTTAGTGAATCTAGAGTACACGCAGATAAAAATAGAGGACCTTAGGAAAATGATAGAAATCATGAATATTCAACATTGGAAGGAAATGGAATCCATGAAACAAATTCAAGCAGAAATCCAGGAGATTAAAAAGTCTATTGAAAGTATATGCACCAGAATAAACCAATGTGAGGGCAAAATGTCAAAACTAGAAAAGAGGTTTGCAGTTGCCAATCATGAAAAGAAATATTTCTTAAAAACAGCAAGGCAATATGAAAAAGCAATCCAACAGCTACAAGATGATGTGAAAAACAATAACATAAGATTGACTGGAGCCAATGAAAAAGCAGGAGACAACACAAAGCACATAAACATATTTTTTAAAAACATATTCACAGAAGTAATGGCAGAAAACTTCCCAAGTGATGAAAAACAATTTGACATATAGATAAGTGAAGCATATAGAAGTGCAATTAGCCATTTAAAAAAAAAACTACACCAAGGCCTTAAGATTCCAGAAATTCAGCACAAGAGCAGAATATTAAAACCTGTCAGAAAAAAAACAAATTGCTGAGAAAAGAAAGCCCACTAGAATCACAGCACATTTCTCAACACAAACCCTAAGTCAAGGAAAGCTTGGAGTGAAATATTTGAAGCCCTAAAAAAGCAACTTGAAATGCAGATTGGTGTGCCCTAAAAAACTTTCAAATGGAGAAGTGAGTTACTTTCATGACAAAGAACATATGAAGAAATTTGTGGCCACCCAACCAGTACTCCAAAATGATCTACAAAGAGATAATGAAGACTACAATTCTATGAGCCCCAGTAAAATGAATCCACCAGGCAAGGCAAGCAGTTAAACAAAGGAGAAAAAAAAGGAACCAAAATATGACAAGGATAGGTGAATAAACATCAGTTATAACCATCAATGCAAATGTCTCAATCCACCAGTCAAAAGAAACAGACTAGGATGTGAGGGTGATCTGGCTGCGACATCTGTCACCCCATTGATCGCCAGGGTTGATTCGGCTGATATGGCTGGCTAGGCGGATGTCCCCTTCCTCCCTCAAGGATCCGTGTGCGTCCCTCCCAAAGCTGCACGCTAGAGAGGACGACCACCCCCCCATACAGGAGGACCGTTCTTCAGTGGAGGGATACGAGTAGCTGCTAAAACCTCCAAACAAGCTCTCAAGAAACAGACTGGCAGAACAGATCAAGAAACAAGTTCCAACAATATGCCGCATAGAAGGAACACATTTAACTCAAAAGGAAATTCAGAAACTGAAAAATCAAGGAACAGAAAGCAATACTCCATGGGACAGGAACCCGGGAAAAAGCAGGGGTAGCTATTTTACTTGCAGACAAAGTGGATTTCAAATGAATATTGGTCAACAGCAACAAACAAGGTCACTACATACTTATTAAGGGTACAATCCAAGACAAAAAAGTAACAATCATAAATATATCCACCAAATATCAGTACATCCTGCAATTTAAAGAAATATCAGGCCATAGAGTTAGTTCAGTGGCACAGCACCTGCCTGGCAAATGCAAGGTCACAACTTCCATTCCCAGTACAAAAAAAAAAAAAAAAGAGAGAGAAAGAAAAAAGGAAAAGAAAAGAAAAGAAAGAAAGATCAACAGACATGAAAAATCAGATAGCATCACTACAATTGTAATGAGGGACCTCAATATCCCACTATTATATATATATATAGATCAACTATACAAAATATAAACAAAGAAATATCAGAACTGAAATCTTTGAACAAATGGACAGTAAATGTCTACAGAGTGTTTCACACCATATTAGAACACATTCTTCAGCATAGACCACATACTAACTCACAGAAAATGATTATGCAAATGCGAATGAATTCAAATGATTCCATACATGTTAACAGACCATGTGCAATAAAAGTGGAAATTAAGGGCAAAAGAAACCATGAGAACTTCATAAATATCTGGAAATTAAATAACAACATCCTCAATAATCAATGGGTCACAGATGAAACTAAAGAAGAAATTAGTTTCTGCAATGAAACAATAATGTCAACACACCAGAACTTATAAGACTCTATGAAAGCAGTACTACAACAGAAATTTATAGCTGTAAATTCCCATATCAAAAAAAGAGCAAGATCAAATAAATAAACTAATGCTGAACCTCAAATTCTAGAAAAAGAAGAGCAAATCAAGCCCAAAGCATGTAAGACGGAAGAAATTATAAAGATCAGAGCATAAATTAATGGTATTGAGACTATGAAAACAATACAAAGAATCAATGAATTGAAGAGTTGGTTCTTTGAAAAATGAAATAAAATTGACAAAACCTTAGCTAAACTTATAAAAGAAAGAAAAACTCAAGTTCATGCAGTTAGGAATGAAAAGGGTGAAATCACAACCTCTCTTGCAGAAATCCAGGAGATCATCAATGCCTACTTTGAGAACCTATATTCTAATATAATGGAAAATATAGAAGAAATGGACAAATTCTTAGATGCATAAAATCACCAAAGCTTAATCAGTAAGATAAAAATTATAAATAATCCAATATCAGTCAAAGAAATTTAAGATGTAATTAAAAATCTATCAACAAAGAAATCCCTAGGTCCTGACAAATTTACTACTGAATTCTATAAAAAATTAGTAATTTGGGGCAACAAAAGCAAGGTGGGGCATCACAATCCCTGATTTGAAATTATACAACAAAGCTATTATGTTAAAAGAAAGACAGTATGGTACAGATAACAGAACAGACTCAAGGATCAATAGAACAGATTAGAAGATTCAGAAACCACTCCAAACATGCTCAGCTGCCTTACCTGTGACAAAGGGACAAAATGCCTTCATTGAAGCAAGATAGCCTCTTTAGTAAATGATTCTGAAAAACTGACTTTCCACATGCTGAAAATTAGTCCTAGACCCATATCTCTCACTATGCACTAAACTAAAATAAAAATGAATTAATAATCTAAACTTTTTAACAATCTGAATATTAACAGAAACACTAAATCTGCTGAAAGATAGAATTGGTCAAGCTTTTGAAGACATAGATGTAGGCAAGGACTTCATGAACAGAACCCCAGTCATACAGGAAATATTACACAGAATCAACAGTTGGGATTTTATCTTGTTAAAAACTTTTGCACAGCAAAAAAATCACCAGCAGAGTGAAGAAACAATGTAGAGTGGGAAAAATTTTGACACTTGTTCCTCAGACAAAGGAATGATATCTAGAATACATAAAGAGTTCAAAAAAATCAGATCTCCCTCACGCATTTAAAGACCTGCTCCAAAAATGAGAATCTGAAATGAAAACACACTTCTCAGGTGAAGAAGAACAAATATATGAAAAAGTGTTCACATCTCTGGTTATTCAAGAGATGCAAATTAAAATAACACTGAGATTCCATCCCACACCAGAAAGAATGTTTATCATCAAGAAATCAACCAATAACAAATGCCGGTGGGGCTGTGGGGAAGCAAAAGCATCATAGAATGGTAATATATGCACACTTAAGTTTACAGCAGCACAGTTTATAATAGCTAAATCTTGGAAACTGCCCAAATGCCTATCAGGGTATTTTATAAAATGGAGAATATGTGTTTTTTATACAATGGAGTACTACTCTGCCATAAATAAGGATAAACTTGAGACATTTCTAGGTAAATGGATGTACCCTGAGTCCATAGTCCTGAGTGAAATAAACTGGACATATGTGCTTAAATATTGCACTATTTCTTTGGTGGGAGAAGCCAAAAGGGTAATTAAGACCCAAAAGTGATATTGGGAAATAAATATTCAAATGGGAAGGGGACTAGGGAGGGGAAGGGGAAAAGGAAGGAATGGGGAAAAAAGAGAGTAGAAGGTTGAAATGGAAACAAAGCTTTTGTAAGTAAGGAAGGGAAGAGGGGTTAAAGGGAAGGGAGTTGGGGAAGAAAGAAAGACTCAAGATGTATCATGTACAGGTACAAATTTCTTGTGTGAATGTAATCATTATGCATATCTAAAACATAATTGATCCGGCCTGAGGACCAATGCGTGGGTTTTCCCCTAGAGGAAGGAAAACGGGGCGGGGGCAGGGTGAAGAGAGAGAGAGACGGAGGCAAGTTGAAGTTTTCCAATCAAACCTCGTTTATTGAGGAAGTGTCCCTGGCTTATAAAGAAGCGGGGGCAGGAAGTTACGGATGGGTCACTGTCATTTCCTGGGTGGGGCGAAAGGATCCTGGGAAATGTAGGCCGACGCACTGGATGCCCACAGGAGGGAGAGATGGA
>PVLA01016633.1:0-20084 GCA_004027455.1 Hydrochoerus hydrochaeris
CTAAAATCACAAGGATTTTCTGTGGTTTATTCTGGAAGTGTTATAGTTTTAGATTTTGCACATAAATCTAATACTCATTTTGACTTAATTTTTGTAAATGACATCTTTTTTGTTTTGAGCATCATTGTCCAAATGTTTCAGCATCCTATGCTGAAAAGACCACCCTCCACTGAATTGCTTTTGAGTTTTTGTTGAAAGTCGTTTTGTCAGCGCTAGAATCTGTTTCAGGACTTTCTATTTTGTCCTGTTAATCAATTCATCTACTTTTTACATTATGACTACAATGTCCTAAGCACTGGACTTGAAACAAAGTGGTGTAAATACTGAAATTCTGTTCTTTTCAAAGCTGTTTTGGCTATTTTAGTTTTTTTTTTTAATATTTCAACATACATTTTAGATTTAGTGTCTCATTTACTACAAACTTGTTTGAACTTTGATAGGTCTTTTTTTTTTTTTGTCTTTGAGACAGGGTCTCTCTATACAGTTCAGGCTAGCCTTGAGCTCACTTTGTAGCCTAGGCTGGTCTCGAACTTGCAACAATCCTCCTGCCTCAGCCTCCCTAGTGCTGGGTTTGATAGGATTTCATGGCACATAATGTTGGGGAAAATTAATATCATGCCCATCTTGATATTAATGAATCTAGATGCCCAAATAAGATATACCTCGCAACTTCTAGTGGTCTTCTTTACTGTCCCTCAGCAGGATTTTGGAGTTTTCAGTGTATAGATCTTATACGTATCTTGACAGAATTATCCTGAAGCCTATTTTTTGGTGCTGTGATATTGTTTTATTGTTGTGTTGATTTGTTTTGATTGGTGTGCTGGGGTTTAAACCTAGGGCCTCACTCTGCTAGGCAAGAACTCTACCACCAAGCAGCAACTTTAGCCCTTTCACAGTTTTATTAATTTTAATCTGTGGGTTTTTGCATGTTTGTCTTGTATTCTACAATTTTGCCAAGCTCATTCTAGTAACATCTTAATGAATTTTCTATAGATACAATTGGAGCCATTTGTAAAGAGTTTTACTTGTTCACTTTTAAAGCAAATGCTTTTTTTTTCTTAATTAATTCACCTGGTCACATGAACATCCTTATGTTGTATTTGACCTTAGAGGAAAATCACTCAACTTTCACAATTAAGTTTCAAAGTAGCTGTGAGTTTTTCAAGGTTACCCTATCAGATTTGAGGAAATTCCTATCGTCTGTAATGTACTGAGAGTTTTTAATCAGGAAATGATGTTAAATTTTCATCACTTGCTTTTCTGCAGCTGTTGTAGAATCATACTTTTTGTTTTTAGTTTGTTGATTGAATTTTAAATGTTAAACCAACTTAGTGTTCCTACATGAATATAAATTTTTAGAATGTTTAAATCCTTGCTCCTGAGGGATATGGGTCTCCAATGTTCTTTTCCTGCAGCATCTATCTGGATTTGTATCTCAGTAATACAGCAACAATTCAAAAACAGAGAGGCTAAGTATATTGCCCAGGATCACACTGCTATTTAGTTGAAGACTTTGTAAAGCTCCTCTAAAGTTTAGAATTAATAAAATATTAAAGAATTGGAGATGTTTTACTCACCCATTTTAATTCTTAATCCCAACAATTTAAGAAATGCAAAAATAAGTTTAACATTATGGCATTGTGGGGAATGTCTGCATATTTACAGCATAGGTTTAAAAGACCCATGACCTTGGTCAAATATGTAAACTGTTTCAGCTTTATCTCTCATGAGGGGTCATTGCACAGATCATAGATGATCTATATTAAAACACCTAGGAAATCCTCTCATGCACAGTTGGTTTTAATAAAGGTTACTCATCATCATGAAGACTTAATGAGAAACACTAGAATTGGTAAACGGTTAATGACCAGTGCATTCCTGGATTTCTGTATATTCCCACACACCCAGAAAGCCATTCCAAATACAGATGGAAACCCTACCATTCTCATTTAAAACTGCAAGGGGGACTCTTGCCCTGTCTTTGCTCCAGTCCTCCCATGTTTGAAATGCTCCTCTGCCCACCACCATTATTCTAATCCAATTTACCTGTCAAGAAGGAGCATGTGCTAATCTCGCCTTCTTGGCCCTACAGTCTTCACCTGAACACAACACTGTTACTTCACATCCTAGTATAGTACAGACTTCCAGTTGCCTGGCAATAGCTATTCTTCTCTCCTTAGTTACAAACACCTCTTTAATTTTATCAAGTGGAACAATGTTCCTAGCTAAAATGTTATATCTACCAGCTCTTTTCATGGGTAAGTGATATAATTCTGGGAAATAATAGAAGCAGAAATCACTGGAAAACTGCTAGGGAAGCTAACAAGGAGTTGACAAGGTTTTGCTTGTCCCTTCCTTCCTGGCTGTAAATTATTTGTGATGGCTGGAGCACTGGGAATCTTCTGGCATGCAGGATGATGAGACTACGCACTGATGTTAATAGAAGACAGGAAGGAGTCTGGGATTGCAATAACCCTGGTGAGCCAATACACTGGATTCAGATTGCCTACCTCTAGGTGACCGGCGAATCCATAGTCTGTTTACACTGCTATGATTTGGATTTTCCGTTTCATAAAACTGATATAGTATGTAACTGATCTCCTGAGTTTCACTGTGAAAATCTTCAAGAAAGGCAAAGTTCTGTAATTTAGTTTTTTGTGTGTCTACCATACTTTTCTGTAAACTATAAACAGTAAAACATTATTGATAATGTTTTATTGATAATTTATTGATAATAAAATCTCTAAAAAGATAAAATGTGTGATCCCAAAAATGCGAGACCAGTTCAAAAGCCAACTTGCATTTCTATATTTAAAACCATTTGAGAAAAAAATGATGTAACAGGTGAGCTGTGTGTAATACATATCTCCTTACCAAAGGAATTTAGTCTGCTTGTGTCTACCCAAAGGCCAACATCGCTGCTCATTTGGCTCTTCCATGGTCTAGAAAATTCTTAGAAACTAACCAACTATAATATAACAAATAAATACCTGCAAGACATAGTTTTGAATAAGTAGTTTAATAGAAAAACTAGAGCATGATATAGGTTCTGGATTGTAATTTCAATTATTCCACCAACTGTACATCGATTTTTAGATCAATTTTTGGGTCTTGGTTTAATTATTGAAACTGGTATGAGTGATGAGAAGGGTAGCCTTGATCTATAACTCAAATAAGGTCTAAACTCTCTGTTATATAAGGTCTGTTATTATACAACTTTTGGTGGAAAATGGAAAGATATACTTTCCTGGTGAGCAGAGAGCTGAAATAATAAAGATTTAAATAATGTGCAAGTTAATTTATAAATTTAATCAATACCATTTACAATCACATGGATTATTTTATAGAAATTGACAAAATGACTACTAAAATAAGAGTGAATAAAGTAGATTTTTGTAATAAGTAATATTGGAGAATGTAGCCTCACCACATATTAAAGAACCTTATCAAAAAACAGTTATCAAAATGATCTGCTGACTGGAATAACAGAAAAATAGGCCTAAACAGATAAAAGAGAACATCCCTAAATTAATACACATTCTACTTATTATTAACAAAGGAATATACAATTACTCAGTATTTGTGGAAAAGTCACTGACAATACAGCCAAACTAACAGTGTCTAAAATTTACACTGATAACTCACTCTGACCCAAAGAATTAACTTTTGAGTTTAATATGATGTGCATATATATATATATATATATATGCATATGAAATAAAACAATGTCACACATATTCATTTTGGATAAAAAGGACTTCCTGGCAATGTAAGTAACAAAACGAGTTGCTAATAAAACAAACGGTAAGGTCGGCAAGTTCAGGCTGTGTGAAAAATTTCTATGCAAGCATACATACCACAAGATAGGGAACAAAAACAACACCGAATTGGAAAAACCAAAAGAATAACAGTAGGTGATGACTGTAATACATGCAGCAGATAAACACATAATATTATGTATGTAAGGGAAATTAATATTACTGATATGGGCAACAGTCAGGTCTGACTAGACAGATGGTTTAAAGAATATGAGCAGATGGTTTGCACAAGGGAAAATACAAATAGTGAATGAGTGCTTGGGAAAGTGTTTAGCTTCCATGATAATGAGAGAATTGCAAATTAAAATAGCTTCAGATAGTACCTCATACATATTAAATCATTAATAATAGATTTTTTAGAAAATAAAGGAAACTTAGGGGCTAAGGTATATAATACACTGGCTGTAGAACAGTGCTATAAATTTTCTGGAAAGAAAGTGACAAAATGTACTATGTAGATCATAGATTGCATTCTATCCCTCGATTTGGAAAATCTGTTTTGGGGAACAAATCTGTTTTGGGAGCGAATCTCAAGAAAAAACTCTAAGGAAGCAGTGTTTTTACAAAAATGTTTACAGCTAGCTATGCTTTTAATAATGGCAGATGAAACCCTAATTACTAATAGCTAGGAAATGGCTAAATAAATTTGTGGTTTGTGTGTTCCTGATTGTATGTGTTACTGGGGATTGAACCTAGGGCTTTCACACTGAGCTACATTTGCAACCCTTTTTTTAAATTTTGAGGCAGTCTTGCTAAATTGCTCATACTGGACTTGAACTTGTGATCCTTCTGCCTCGGCCTGCCATAATACTAGATTACAGCCATGTGCCACCATGCCTGGTAGTTCAGTAAATCTTAACATGCTAAGGCAATGAAACAGCATAGCCTTCGCTTAAATGTCAAATAGTCTGTATTTGTGGAATTGTCTGCCTGTAATAATGTCAAGAGGAAGCAAGCAGGCCACTGAATAGTTAACACCTAGCAATAACAACATGTAAGAGCTTGCACTGTGAAACTGATCTGAGGCATAAAAATTTGGAAGACATTTGTATCATTTGGTGAAAATTTTGTAGTTTCAAGTGCTTTTTTTAATTTCACAATTATTTCATGTTTGTTTCAGATAGATTAGAAAACTTAAGTATGCAAAAAAATTCCCGAACACTATCTCAGAAGTCACTCCTGTTAATATTTTGGTGTGCATTCATTTAATCTTTTTCACATATATCATAACATATGGTTTCATGATTTCTCCTCTTCCCCTTCTCTTGACCTCTACTAGGATTTTTCTTTGAGAAATATACTCCTCGTTTTAGCCCCACTCTCAGTCATGTGACTTGGATGGGATGGAACTGTGGCGGGGGTTTTTGACCTGTATGATGGACACCCGGGATCAAGTAATTCCCAGTTGTGTGTGTGGGCAGGAGCTTGGTGCTAGGAGCCTTAGCAGCAGTCCTGGTCTCTAGCCACTAGAGGCCAGCAGCGTCTTCCTTCGGAGTGACAACCCTTCCGGTCTCCAGACGGTACTGGATGTCTGGTGGGAGGTACAGTCATCCTTGGCTGAAAACCACAGATATAGACACAGGCTTTGAAGAACTCAGGCCACTTAGGGGACCCCGTCCTGTCAACTCCCGGGGTCTCGTCACAGATGGCCACAGAAGCCAGGGGAAACCACAGGTGCTTTGCTGATTCCCTTGGAAGGACGGATCTATCCTCCCTCGGACAGCACCTCTTAAGAATGGGAATTGAGACCCCGAAGCACCGTGAGGAGACTGTAATTTTGGTGGCTGACGTGGGGATATTCAGTGGAATTCAAGATGAAACCAGTTACTTGGAAAACGGAGAGATGAGAAGAGTATGAGCCATCTGCGATGTTATGAGAGCTGTTGGAACTCACCCGAAGGCCTCATCTTGATTTTTAATTAATTTAATAAATCACCACTGTTGAAATCGGTGTGTATTAGTGAGAAGGAATAACGGAATTTATTTTGGCCTATTGGCACATACATGTGACATATTTTGATTCTTCTCATCCTGTTACTCCTCTTCATTCTTCCTACTTCCTTTTTAAAAGCAAGTGTGAAACGGAACTTTTATCTCAAAAACCTCTAAGTCTCATTGAAATACTATATGTATACTTTTTCCACTTAATGTGTCAGGAGTATCTGTATAAAATTATTATGTAAAATATGGAGAAAACAAGAACTGTAATGTAGTATTCATCTATAGCATATGAACATTTATACGTTTTTTCATATTCACGCTTGGATTTCTGTGACCTTTGTTGCCCCTGCTAAGCACAGAGATACATGCAAATACTGATTCCTCATTCTCCTTTTTTCTTCTTTTTTCCTACTTCTATCTATTTTTATATTTTTATAATGACAATATTTTAAAACACTTAAAATTATTGTTCAGTGTATTTGAAAACCTCACAAAGAGGTATTATACTGATCAAAATACTTTTGCAACTTGATTTTGTTATTTAGCATTATGCCTTCTAGAGGTTTTTGTTTTGTTTTGTTTTGTTTTGTTTTCAAGACAGGATCTTGCAATGTATTTCAGACTGGACTTGATCTCATTATGTAGCCCATGCTGGTGTCCAGCTTGCAGCAATCCTCCTGCCTCAGCCTCCCCCACTTAGAGTTTCATTAGGAAGGAGTGTGAGACAAAGAATTTAGTTCATTCACTGGGGTGGGTATGGGGAAGTTTGGGGATCAAACTCAGAGCCTTGAGCATGCAGGCCAAGCTCTCTACTGCTGAGCTACACTGTGAGTACATCTTTCATCTATTTCAACTGCTGAATAGAATCCATTGTATCAATAAACCAGAGACTATCCCTTGTCCTACCTAGAGACAGAAGGTGTTTTGTTCTTTAACTATAATAAGCCATGCTACACTGCCACAGTGAAGAACTTTATGTAAACCTTTTTGTGTGCAAGATTTCCCCATAACAGACTCGGCAATGGAGCTAGTGGATCAAAGAATAATCTCGTTGCAGTTTCCCAGGATTCCAACTGCTCTGCCACCCAGTTGTGGCACCCGTCTGTGTGAATATCACATTTTCACCACTCTTTGATGTTACGAGATTTACTGCTTTTTGCCAACAGAGTGGGTACAAGACCATGTCTTGTTGATTTACAATTTTAGTTTCTCTGATTATTAATGGACTTTGGAATCTTTTTAGAGACTTACTAACTACTAAGGTTTTTCTCTCTGTGAAATATGAGCATGTTTAGATAATTTCTCTTTTTTGGAGCCTTGTGGAAATTCTTTATTCTTGTGTATACCAAGCATTTGTTGGTTGTAGGAGTTTCATTTATTTTCTCCCAGTATGTGAAGTTTTACTTTGCTAGTGATGTTTTCAGATGTTTTAATTTTAATGAGTCCAATATATCCATTTTAGCTTTTATAACCTGTGTATGTGCTTCTATTGTGTTTATCCCCATATATGTGCATAATTATCCACAACCAGTACATACTACTGTCATATTTCTAAGTGTATCATATTCCAATGTGATTTAATAACTCAATATTTTATTTTAAAATTTTACATCTATACTTTTAAATTTATTTTATTTTACTGATCTTAACAGTAATGGTTTTCTGCTATGTTGTTTTAAGTTCTACACTTTTATATCTTACATTTAAGGTTTTAGTCCATCTGAAATTTATTTTTGAGTGTAGTGTAAGGTAGGGGTCTGATTTTGTCTTTTTTATCTGGAAAATCAGTTTTCAGAACCATTTATTAAATGTTCATTTATTACATGATTTATTAAAATGTCTATTTTGTTCCTTTGCTCTAATTTTTATCTCTCATCCATTATCACAGTTTCAGTACTATAATTTTATATTAAGTATATTGTGTTTTTTTGTTTTGTTTTTTGGTTTTTTTTTTTTGTACCAGGGATTGAACTCATGACCATGCACTTGCAAGACAGGCGCTTATGCCGCTGAACTAAATCCCCAGTCCCTAAGTATATTGGTAATTGAAGAATTCTCTTTTCTTCAAAATTAATGGCTATTCTTAGCTCTTCACTTACCAAATTAAATGATAGACTCTCCTTCTATGTGAAATTTATTAGCATAAAAATAACTTTTGGGATGTTGATTGGAATTGCATTGAATTTATATATTAAGAGGTAGGCTGCTGTTTTTATAATTCTAGTATCAAAATGATAAACTCACAAATAATGGACTATACTTTTCCATTATGTAGGTTTTCTCTTTTTAAAAATAGTTTTATGCTATTATCCATAAAGGACTTTTATATCTTGTTAGATTTATGGGTAGATACCTTATAAATTTTTTGCTTGTGTGTTCTAACCTCTAATTTTTTTTTGGCAACAATGTCTTACTATGTAGTAAGGTTGGCCTTGAACTCAGTATGAGGTGATCCTCCTGCCTCAGCTTCCTAAGTGCTGGGGTCACCACACCTAGCTCTGATTTCTAATTTTTTGTATTCAAATGTAATTTTGGTATATTGGTATTTTAGTTAACAATCATACCAACTCTTTTCTCGTAATTGGCAATTCATTTTGAAGAGTTGCTCGAGTTTTCTTTTTTCTGGTTGAAGGGAAAACCAAGGGCTTTATTTCTGGTCACCATCCCTTCAATTTTCTATGAAAATAATCTTGCCTCATTAACTTCCTTCTTTTCCCATCATATACATTTAATTTCTTATTGTGCTTCCTTGAATATCCATTAAATGTTAAATAGAAGTAGTGATAACAGGCTATCTTTGTTTTTGTTCATAACCATACAGAAATGTTTCTAACAATTTCCCAATATCTATGCTGTTCATTGATAACTTCCAGTAATTGTTATTAAACTATAGAAGCTCCCTTCTATTCCTAGTTTACTAAGAGTTTTTGTCATGAATAAAGTTGAATTTTATTTATTACCTTTCCTGTATCAAGCATAATGATCACTTTTCTCTTTTTCTGCATGAATATACTATGCTACATCAGCAAATTTTCTAGTAATGTCTAACCAACATTGAATTTTGAGATTGACCCTACTTGTTATGATGGGTAAATTATTTTTACACATTTTTAGATTGGTTTTGCCAATATCTTATTTAAGATCTTTGCAATTATGTTCAAAACTAAGTTTAGTCTGTATTTTACCATTGCCTCATTTTAATATCAAGGTTTTGATAACCTTATGTATCTTGCTAAAATTATGTAAACATTGCTATATATCAGATTTTTAACAGTTTCAGTATTGTTCAGATGTATTATAATTTATTTATAAATTAATGAGACTGTAAAGTTGACTTTAATTGTAAAATGGTAAATACTTAATAAACCCAATTTTCAATAATCTGTCATTTTTCTGATCTAGCTGGTTCTGTCCCTGTATCACAGAAGTTTCCTGGCCAAATTATCATGGCTGGCACTTATTTTTTGGTAGCAGCTCCCTCGCCATCCAGAGGACTGGATCTTGACTATGCTAAAGATTAGCTTCATTTCAGGGTGGCCTGAGTTCAGTCCAGTGACACTGACTTTGGTTGTCCTGGGTTAAGATCTAGGTCATTTACATTATCCCCAAATTCTGCCAATTAGTTCACTTGCATGAAAACATGAAGGCAATCTCTGTCTCCAGCCTTTCTCTGGGTCCTCTGCTTCCTGAGGCTAATCTAAATTTGTTTCCTTATTCCTCTAGGAATCTAGCACACATGCTGCACTCTAGATTTAATCTAAAAAGCTGAATTCCAACTCAGTAATTTCTTTTTTTAAATATTTTTATTTTGAAGGTAGTAAAATACAACAAAGCAAGGCAAAACAAAGCCAATCAAAACAATGCAGTGAAACTGGTACAGAACTTCAGGGCAGGATGCCAGGATACAGTAACAGGTTCCATAGTATATCTCCTTATCTTCACAATAGTTGTCCATTCCATCAGGTATAACAAAATCACACCAAAAACAGAATATTATAGACTCTATCAAAACAGTATATTGAATAGAGCAAGACAATTGATCAGAACAAAGCAAAACAGTGTAAACAATATTTGCCTTCAAAGAGAAGATAGAAGGAAATCCCCCATTTTGCTATATTGCATACTGTCATCCTCCCAAGAGATGCTCAGACCTCTGGCCTCAGGTTAGCATAATCAACCCAACAGTACAAGCATTTAGTTGCTTTACATACCTTAGTTGCTACCAACTTCGGCTGTCCTGGACACCTTCCAGTTGCTAAAAGGGTGGGAGGATGTGACTTTTGATTCTCAGCGTGCGACCAGTAGGTTCAGGGGACACGCTGACTTGTTCTCTTGCTGGTGCACCCACTCGCTCGCACTGCCACTTACCAGGAGGAAGGGCTTGCTGCTTTCTTGTTCAGTCCCCCAATTTCCAACATCCCAACTCCATAATTTCTGTTAGTCCCTATCCCACCCACTTGTGTTTTCCTGAGACTTTCTGCTTATTTCTGCAGCATAGTTTTGAGATGCTTTCACTAGATCTTTGTTATGGCTTTGTAAATATTCCACTTGTCCTCAAAATCCAAATGTCACCCTCCTGTGACTTCAGCACAGAGCCAGGTTCAGCCAGCACAGAGCTAGATTCTCCTCTAGCTGCATGTCAATTTTACCAGGTCAACTGAGCAAGGCTTTTAGAGGAAACACCATTTTTGGCTTTGAGAACCTTCAGCAACTTCTTTGAAAACCTGGTGGCAAGTTTCTGAATGTATTTACAAGGGATGGGGAATCTTCTCTCTCCAGATGGCTCACCATAACAAGTTAATCCCGCTTCATGTTACTGGTAATTGAATTCTCCCCTGAGAAAGAAACTGTATGAGATCCATGAGCATTTGATGTATGGATGTTTCTACACAGCCTGACTTAAAAAGATTAAAATAGCCCTGTATTCCCAATCTCTCAGACCTCCTTACCAGCAAGACCTAGATTTTAATCTGCTCCAGGTGGTGAAACTCAGGAAAGCTTATACCCCTCATCATCTTCAGTCAGTGCCAAATGCAGTCAGAGTTGGCAGACTTCAGGGTGTCCTGGCACATTCAAGGGACAGGCAGAGACTCTCCCTGCCAAGTCCACAGAGTACTATCTTTTGGATTGTACTTTTCTTAATCAAAAGCTACCATGATTAATGAGATGCAGGCAATGGGCAATCCCTTATCCTTAAAAATCAGAACTGTGGGAGAAAAGAACAAATTATTCTACATAAGCTTGGGTTTCTTGACCCCCAAAACACTTCATGCAGTCTTTCTTTCAGGACCTTTACCATGGAGACAGCTGAAGTCTGATTGCGTTGTGCTATTTCTAAGTGTGAGAAAGTGCTGCAGTTCTGCATTCACGTGTGTGTTTGTTTTAATGATGCTCTTGAGCTCAGAGGCATTTGGAGTTGGCCACATTTAAGGATAAAACACAGCATCAAAACATTGGGTTTAGGAAATAATCACTCCTGTGGATTTGCCTTTGCCTGTTTGATTGGCTTCTGGTCTGAGGTGATAGGAAGTTGTGTCTAAAGGAACAATTTTACAGTGGGAATTGTGGACAGCCCCCCTACCAATCTCCCTCTTTCTCATCCCCCTAAACACACACACACACACACACACACACACACACACACACACACACACTTCAGCAAGTCATAACAGGGAAATTTATACTCCAAGGCTGAAAGGAAGTTTCACCTCAGAAAAAAATTAGGGTTCAAACAAATATTTTTCATCAATCTGAAGGCTATGGAGAAGTTAAATGAAAAAGCGAAGCTTTGTAAATACTGCTGAAACGAAAGGAAATCAGTGTGCAGAGCAGTTGAAGGGGAGACCAGCCCTTGTATTTAAGTCTTTTTAAAATACTACCAAGATAATGGAGTTTTAAGAAATCACCTCTAGGAACTATAATAGATTCACAGAATTTTTGAGGTAGGTAATATTTTGGCTTTTATGGCTATCAAAAGGTCATTTGAGGACAAGAAAATAGTGTTTATTTATTTTGACTAGAGTAAAAAAAAACCAGTAAAACCTTCACATTTTTCTTTTTCATTTTATAAATTACTAAAGTCTGTATTTAAATTAGATTTCATTAGTCATTGTAAAATGGTGCATTGACTTCATTACACATTGTTTTAAAGGCTGGAGAAATGGAGTCAATTTTATTTTATCACACACACACCATAAAAGTCTTTGTAATTACTTTGTTTTATGAGACTCCCCATCAGCTGGGTGTATCGTAAATATCCTATTGCGCACTTTATAGATGAAGAAAATAGACCGCGTGGAGGCTGAGTTGCTTATGTTCACATCATCACAGCAGCAATGGAGTTAAGTCTGAGCTGTTATTTCTAAAGGAAGGATCTGCCTCCCTGCTGAAGCCCAGGGTCCTCCATGTATTTCTTCAGAGAAGAGCTCCTGAAAGCACAGCTCCACAGTGGCAGAAGGAGTCCATGGCGGGGGCTCAGGGGTATCCTGTGCGTGGTTACCTTTGTCTTTGGAGTAAGTGGTGACAACTGTCCGGCCCTGTTGCCAACTACAACAACAAAAGAATTTACTATGTGCCATGTGGCAAAGTCCAAGCTAATTGACAATTCCTAAAATTTGTGAATAAATGCAAAACAGGAAAACCAGAAAGAAGTAAATAGAGAATCAAGCTTTCTCCATTTGCCTCTCCTGGTCCCATAATCTGATTTCATCATACCCAGGATTCATCCTTCCTCCCAGACTTCCCTTCCAAATGACCTTTTCCAGCATGCCCTCAGCCACTCCAACTCTCACAGACTCCTGCTTTGAGGAGCAGTTTACCTGTATCTACAATACCCACGACCCTTTTCTTGTCTTGCCATCTGTCAACCTGTAGGTCACTTTCCCACTTTCATTAAGGATGTTTGCAGCTGGCCTTCTCTCCAAGTGACCTCAGAGTCCTTGATACAGAGGACTGTTTGACTGCCTAACTGCAAGTCTATTTGGTTCCAATGTCCAAGTTCTTTTACCACCCTCCTTGGGAGACTGGGACATCCAATACTCAGAGTCCACAGGTGAAGTGGCATAAATGAAAGATGACCCCTAAAGCTTTTTTTGTCTCAAGCAGTCACGGTAAAACTTCCAGTGATAGAATCAGAAATACCTCACTCTTTGGGGAAATAACTTTGTGCATTAAGACATATTTTATCTGTGGCAAGGCAGAATTTCCAAGTCTCTTGTTAAAAGGGCTGAGTAAGAAAATTTCTCTTGAGCACAAGATAGTAAATGGAAACAGAAATTATTAATATCCAATTCAGACTGATTTAATATGTATAAATTATCATATATATTACTACCGAGTTTGTGTGCTGCCATGATTACATAATCTAGCGAGTGTTGCAGTTTGAGAAAGGCTTTTCCCACAGGAACTGAGTCTCCTAAAGAACCACTACACTTGGCTCTGGAGTTCATGTCCTATTAGTTTTTCAGTTGTTTTCATATACTCTTCATATACTGTTTGTTTTTTCTCCTTCCTTGAATTTTTGAATTATTATTACTATATTTTATTATTTTGGTTTTTAGTATTTTATTTCTCTCCTCTGCTGGCTTTTTGAATTATATCTTTGTTTTCATTTTCAGTAATTTCTGGAGAGATTAATGTTACATCTTAACTTTTTCTCAGTCTATTATACCACTTCCCACATAAAATCTTAAACCATACATATCAACTTACCACTCCTAATATATTATAAACCCCACAATATATTGTTTAATTTTTCCCTTCAATGGTCAAGTTGCCTGTATAGACATTTTTTAAAAACCACAAAGTTCTTTTAGGGATAAAATTGTGGGCCTGCTGGCATGCATGATGATTTCATTTCAACTTCTGTCATTAAAAAAATTTCTTCTATATTTATCCATGTATTTTCCATTTCTGGTGTTTATCCCATTATGTGGATTTGGATTTTCAACTGCTATTTCCTTTCAGCCTAAAGAACATCCTTTAACATTTATTGTAGTTCAGGCCTCTTGGCAAGAAAATCTCTGTTTATATTGTTTTTGAAAATGTCTCTTTCAACCTTCACTGTTGGCTAAGCATTTGTCTGCTTTGTTTATTCTTTTGAAGAACAAACTCCTGATTCTTTGTATTGTTATATTAGTCTCAATTTCATTAATTTCTGCTCAGATCTTTATAATCTCCTCCCTTGTGCTAGCTTTGGTTTAGATTGCTCTTGTTTTTCTAGGATCTTGAGGTGCATGATTAAGTTATTTACTTGGGTATACTTTATTTTTCTGATGTGGGCATTTACAGCTATAAACTCCCTTCTTACGATTGCTTTCTTTATGTTCATAGATTCTGGCATGTTGTTCTGGCATGGAATAATTTTGATTCTCATATTACTTAAGCATTCTTTATGGGCCAGTTTATGGTCTGTTTTGGATAAGCTTTACTTGCTGCTGAGAAGAATATGGATTCTATTGTTGTGTGGAACACTCTGTAGATACTAAGTCCATTTGTTGGAAGATATGGTCAACTCTGATATTTCTTTGTTGATTTGTTGTCTAACTGATCTGTCTCTTTGTGATAGTGTGGTTTTGGGGTACTCTACTATAATTGTGTTGATGTTTATCTGATCTTTTATGTTCAGTAGTTGGATGTGCAGTGTTTCATGCTTATATGTATTTATAATTATTATCCTTTCTCTTTCTTTTTATCAGTTAGGGGAAAATTCTTAACCAACAAAAATGGAAGGGATTTCCCTTGACCAATAAAAATGGAAGGGATGAATAAGGGAAAAATGAAAGAAGTAAAATATGAAAAATAAAAGAAAGGAAACTGAGGAAGAGAAAAAAGTGAAATAAGAGGTCCTATTAAGGAGTAAAGGAAAATTAGTAGAATTGGTTAACAGGAACAGAAAGGAAAAAAACCACAATTCCAAAATTTCATGAAGAAAAGACAAATAAATTTAAAAAATTCCACCACATTTTTAAATGAGTGGTTTCTTTTCAGAGTCTATATTTTTGCTATTCACCAGATGTGGATGAGAGATAGTGAGTCGCTACTAAGTCCTATTTTGTTTCCACACTTATGGTTTTCTGCAGGGATACTGAGACTTGCCTCACCTTTCCTGCTGGACAGGATGAAATAATGGAGTGCTGTCTATTCCATGGCTATATTCCCATCATTTATTCTCAATTTCCATGTCTTTCTGTGTGCCCCAAGTTGTTTGCCTAGTTTTCTTTGCCTAGTTTTATGGTCTCTGGGCTTGTCAAGTACCCCTCCCCCCCGCCACATCTAGAGGCCCCGTCTACCTGTTCACTCTAACCTGCAGCAACCATCCAAAGCTATCAGAGCGTATCTCTGATCACGCTGGCAGACGGGGAAAGCAAATGGACTGCTTGAGTTCTGTGCTGGATGTAAGCAGCAGGGCCAGGGTTAAAGCAGTCTGTTGGATTTAATGTCAGCACTTTTAGAGGGGATACCAAGCCCCCTCCAAAAACCACACAGAACCAGCCTGGTTGCTCACCAAGGGGGGTATTATGGTTGATACATTGTGTCAACTTGAGAAGTTTAGAAATTTAACTAAGAGACTCAGCAGGGACCCAGGATCCTTGCTTTGTTAATATCCTCAGCCTGTGCAAGAGGAGGGCACAGAGATTTTGTGAGTGCTACATCTGCCCTGGGAGGCTAGGCGTGGCTTGCTTAAGATATAAGGGTGGAGAAGAGGCTTGTTCTCTGCCTTTTTGCTCTGGCTGCTTTTGTTGGCTGCTGCCTTGAAGTGCTGCCCCAGTGCCATGCACCTTGCCTTGGAGACAGCTGGTTATGGACTGAAAACTGTAAACTAAGTAAATCTTTCCTTCCTTGATTTTGAGTATTGAGTATTTTGTCCTAGCAATGAGAAAAAAGTAACCAAGACAGAGGGAAAGACCCCATGTTCTTCCTGGACCGCGCTTAAACTTCTCAGGGCATATATGTGTCAAGTCCACCACCTCTCCACATCGGTCTCTTGTGGGTATCTCACATCTAGTCACTGTGGCAGAATGACACCAGAAACCCTGAAGTAGTAGTTGTTCTGTAGCTCAGTTAAAAATTTAACCTTTCCTCCAAATGGCTTCTGATTAAACGTACTTTCCAACCTGGCAGGCTCTGCTCTGCATTCCAGTTCCAGCCTGCCATGTGGAAGAAGTTATTTCCGAATAAAACTCCATACTGTTTTTGCAGTTTACAGTAACTGTGGATTTCCTTGGAACATGTGCCACCATCCCAGTCTGATGCTTCTCGCTGGAGCTACCCGTCCCCTCCATCTGAACTTGTGGTAGCAGAGACAGGTCCTCCCTAGAAGCTGGCGTTCTCAGTCCAGACAGTCTTGTTATTTTTTCTGCATCATTTTCAGCTTTTCCAGTTTCTCAATAGTTTCTAGTTTTCCTGTTGGCTCTTTCTTGATTCCTGGAGATTTAATTTTTTTTTCTTCAATGAGTTATTATTTCATGGTATCTGGATTCCAGGTCCTGGAGAGGCTGTATTGTGCTGTGCATTTTACTCTACCATTTTAAATCTCATGCTACAATTTTAGTTCGATTTTCAGCATTTTGAATAGGGTGTGTCTCAATGTAGTTATCCCTGTGCTTATTCTACTTGAGGTTGGTTAAGATTCCTGAATATGTAGGTTGAAATTTTTCAACATATTTGGAAAATTTCACCCATTACTTAAGAATCTTTTTCTGCTTCCATCTTTCCTTTTCTTCCTCTTTTTTGACTCTAACTGTATGTTTATTGGATTCCACGATGTTGTCCTACAGGACACTGTGGCTCTGGTTGTATTTTGAAGCCTTTTTTTTTCTATCTGTGCTTCAGTTTTGATAGTTTCCATTACCCTGTCTTCACGTTCACTTCCCTTTTATCATGCAGTATCTAATCTGCTGTTAAATCAATATAGTCAAAGCTTTTATTGTTTACCTTTAAACTTTTAAATCTATAATTTCCAGTTGATTTCTTGTTTGTCTTTTTATTTCTCAGTTAAGATCTATTAACTTCTTATAGTCATCTTTTATTTAAATCCTTGAATAAAATTACAGTAGCTATTTTAAAAGTCTAGTAATTCTAATACATGTCATCTAACAGTGACATTTAATACATGTCATCAGTGTCTTTGCTGTTTCTTTTTTGTAATTTAATCTGTATTTTCTTTTTTAATTTAACTTTTATTAGTATATGTTTGTGGGACATAATAATTACATTCTTTGTAGGCAGTTGGTACATGTAATTCCCTTGTAATTATGGACTGCATTTTCTCCTTGTCACAGGTAATGATTCTTTATTGTACACTGGACCTTGAAAATGCTGTTTAGTGCTGAATTTTTGTTTTTCTTTAAGATGTTGCATTTACTTATGGCATCTGTCAACTTGCCAACTGATCAGTTGGTTTGTTCTGAGACTTGTTTTAGGCTCCTTTGGGCAGAACTTGAGTAGTCCTTACGTGTGGTACTGAAGCAGGAAGCTGCACGGGATCTCCAACAGAATCTACAAGACGTGGAGTTTTAGAAACAAGGACTAGTTTACTCTGCCAGCATCTCTGCAAAGGACTGACATCTCTTTGAGAGCCATGAACAAAGCTTTGTTTCCACTTTTATATTTTTTCTTTCCAATGAGGTAATTGTTCACTGAAAATCAGTATGAAGCAAAATTGCAGAAACAAAGCAGTGAGGAAGAGGGTGGACAGTAATCAAGGAAAAATGGGGAGAATTCTGGCAGAGCTTCCTGAGTCAGCTGTGCTCTGCTGACATTACATCATAGCTGGGCACATAGGCAGCTAGGACTATAACCGTCCACTTCCTCAGGGAGCTTAACTGTGCAGGTAACCCACAGCCACCCAATTTTATCTCCAGAGGTGGTTTTCTCTCTTTGCCCTCAACTGAATACCTAAGTTGTTTAGCAAGTTCTCTCACTGCTAGCCAGTTGGAGCTGTAGCATCTTCCAGCCCTGCATGACCTCTGCAATCTCTATTATGCTCAGAGACCTCTGGTTGCAGTTTTGTGTTTCAAGGTCTCCATTTGCCCATACACAGCTTAATCCTCAGCTAAAGATTGAAGGATTTAAGGGACCCTGAAAATCCAAGATTTCAGCAGCTCATTCTCAGAGAAGCTTCCTTGTCTCCAGTGTTCTCAAAATGTAGCTTTCCTATCTCTGCTTCCTCAGCCTAGTGACCCCACTGCTGTCTATTCAGAATTCATCTACCTGTGCCACAGTTTGGAAAATGCTCACAGGTGGAATGGCAGGACTAATGTCTTATTCTCTTTCTTTGAACGATTATATACTGTCTGTTTTCTATTACTTGAAAACAGATGCTTCATATGTTTCATCCAGTTTTTGCAGTTTTTATGTTGGGAAGATGTATTAGTCACATTTTTGTTGCTATGACAAAATACTTGACACCTGCAGCTTAAAGGTATCTTAACTTAAAGGTGCCTCCAAGTATCAGAGATGTCAATCCGTGGTTGGCTGACTCCAAATCATAAATATGGCAGATGGTCAGGGCAGAGGAAATCTGCTCACACTGCAGCAGTCAGGAATCAGAGTAAGAAAGGAAAAGCCAGAGTACAAGGAGTCAGGGACTAAATATAGCCCCTAAGGTCACACCCCCATGACACACCAGACACACTCAGAAGTGTGCTTTAGTAACTGCCAAGGTGTCTCTCAAGCCATCACACTGACACTAAAGATTAACCAGCCCAGAGGGTGAGTCTGATTCTTGTTACTTCCTCATGTCCAGAACCAAATCATCTCAGGGGTTTTTAAAAACATAAGCTTCATATTTTGGATAGAGAATATTTTATTTTTGTTTGTTTATTTATTTTTCTAGGGTTCCACAAAAATAATTTCTACTGTTCTTTCACACACTCTTCTCTACATTTGCTCCTTTTTTTTCTCCTCAATTGTCCTTAAAAGGAAGGACTCATGTTTGCTTATATGGACTCTGAAATTCTGGTAACTACAAAAAAGTTTTATACACCAGTAAGCCTTCATTTAATAAATGTTTATTTATGGAAAAACAAAAAGGAGCTTATATATATGAACAGCTAGAAAGCCTAAGTAAATGTAGCTTGCATGCATCTTGCTTGTTTTATTTTGTTCCAGCTCCATGCTTATATCCCTACAGGGCATGTTTCTCTTTTTCACTACTCAAGAGTGGTTTCAGAAAAGCCCAAGGAAAAAGCTTCCTAACTTCCCCAAAGTTTCTGATTCATTGTTTACTGTAGTAAACTTCTTTGTTTCCAAGTAAAATTTTTATAATCTATATTACAAATTTAATCATGATTAAAGTGAAACCTCACCTTCAACCCTTCCCACTCTACCACCAAACTATAGAGAAGTCAACCCATTACAGATACATAACAATCCTGATACCGTTTTGAGGATCCATCAGTCTAAGTGATAATAGCCAAGCACCAAGCATGTAGTATAACAGGAGTAAACCCCTCCAAAGTGGCACAGTTCTTTAGTTGAAGAAGCACCTTACAAATCACCAAATTAATTTTCTTTGTTTGCATTTTAGGCAAATGAAATCCATAAAGATTGATGCTTTCCCCAAATCCTCCTACAAGATGGGAAGCAGATAAATTCACAGCTTGTGTTTCTGATCTTTATTGCAGATTTTTGTGGGGTAGTGCTGGGGATCAAACTCAGGGCTTCATGCATGCTAGGCAAGCATCTACTACTGAGTTGTGTCCTGTTCTCTACTGCAGATTCTTTTGCTTTGCTATGCAAAAGAAAAACTTACTGTTTCCAGTTTCCTTGTTCTATTAGAGGCAAATTTGTGTGTTAAATGAGTTCTAAAAACCATAGAACTCTCGGGGAGGGCCACAATAAACTAGTGATGACTGGAAGGATCTTGTCATTTTGTCTTGATTATAGCAATACATTCTATTTCTTAATGCTTAGCTTATTGCTCCAAAGTCCCATGTTTTAATTAAAAATATTCAATTTATGTTATAATGAATGCATATATTTTATTTTAAAGTGTCCATTTTACTGCCTGTCTTAACAGCTGAATAAGCAGGCATCACAGTCTTTTTTGATTACTTTGTACCTCATTTTTCTTCACTTACCTAGATCTGTCTGGAGCTTTTGGATGATTGACTTTCAAACTGAAAAGCAGAACATCACATGTCATTCTTCTGAAAGCCCTGTTCACATGGATCTAGTAATTATCTACTCAGGGTATCACCTATTTGCATGCCTTTGTAAATAAATCATCTTCACTTGAATAAAAATCACTTGCTTCTTGATTCCTTATTATTTACAAATTGTATTGAACTTTATGCTTTCAAATTATAAATTAAAGAGGCC